>JABUQX010025413.1:5000-15000 GCA_015478945.1 Trachelipus rathkii | reverse complement strand
ATATAAATATACTTATAATATATATAATATATTTTTTGAAATTTCGACCCTTATTTTTAAATAATTATAAAAAATAGCCTACGAGGAAAAATAAAAATCTCTATTTTACTATTGTGAAATTTCTTGAAATTATTTATGCATATAAATTATAATTAAACAGATACTTTATATATTCGTATAAATAAGACGTTTAAAAGATCCAAGCAGGACAGACAAGTTAGTACGAAAATAATAAAAATAAAAATCAGAACGAAAAAATATGGCAAACAGGTTTTTTACTAAAAATTAATTAAATTTAAAAAAAAAAAACACGAAAAAACACATTTGGAAAAAAATATTTTAAAACATCCAAATACATCTCCAGATATATATTAATATATATATCATTATATATATATATATATATATATATAATATATAAATAATATATATACTATATAATAATATATATATATCTAATATAAGTTCATATATAGTAAAACTATGAGAACCTCGTCCAACACCGAATTTTATGATAATCATAGCGTAGACCTAAGTACGTTGTTAATGAAGCTATCATAAACAAAATTGACTTGATTCTTCTAGAAAAAATGTTATAGACTCACAAATTCATTAAATAATTCCTATGCAGTTTTACCTCTATTATTCCAACGGACATAGGTTTTTTTTATAATCCAACTGATTGGACCTTCGCGAGACAAAGAAAGACAATGACCCACAGATATGCTTACGAAAGCCACTTTGCCAAAACGTCATCCTTTTTTAGTATATTTCAAGGCAGTGGAAAATATGATATATATTTTTATATTTGGATATAATATTATATATATATAGTTGATATAATATATAAATATATATATATAGTATATATATGTATATCATAATAAATATTATATATATATATTATATATATTATATATCATATATATTATATATATATGACTATAGATCATGATAATATATAATAATTATATATATATAGTTAATTATATATATATAATATTATACATATAACTATATAAATAAATTTATTAATTTTTAATTTAATAAATTAATATTTTTTTTAGTTAATAAAAAATTAATCAATTTAAATTTTATTAATAATATTTATTATATATTATATATATATATATTATATTATATTTATAATATATAATATATATAATATATATAATTATAATATATATATATAATATATATATATTAATATATATATATTATATATATATAATATATTATAAAACGAGTTCAAGATTTGGTCTACGGTCTTGGGGGCTTCATTCGCGCGATATAAATGCTTTTAACGATTTCGTAGTTAAATTTTTGTTAACTTTTTTTTTTTTTTTTTTTTTTTTTTTTTTTTTTTTCTTTTTACGGATGAGGGAAGATTAAAAACAAATTTAGCACGTATCACTTTAGGAAGTAGAAAATTTTTAAATATTTTTTCTGAAAAGAGATAGTAGTTTAATAAAAAGATTTTTAAAAATAAATAAATAGCTGATAGCTTTTTTTATTAATTTTGCAGTTACCATTTATGCAAAAAATAAATCCATCCATGTTGGTTCATTTTACGGAAGCATTGATCCTTACCTGTTAGGTTTTGGTTAAATCTTCACGAACCTAAATATTTTTCCTCATTTTCTATTAATAACTGACTTTTCGCAAAATGTTTTTATAAATATTTTTATTATTAATAAACTTAAAATTATATATTAAAATTATATAATATATTAACATATATAATATATTTGTATATAATATATTATATATATATATATATATAAATATATATATATATGTATATATATATTATATATATATAATATAATAATATATATATATATATTATATATATATATATTATATATACATATTAATATACAATTATTATTTTAACTTTATCATTTGAAGTCTTGACAGTAAGATATATTTATGATTTTGGAATAAATATTAATATATAATTATAATAAATATCATATATATAATTGAAAATAGTCCCAAATAAAAATTAATATTGATTACATATATATATATATATATTTTATATATTTTACTTAAAAAATATAAAAACCTAGATTAATTCAAGTATGAATATCCCAAAAATAATTAATAATTAGTTATTAATGTAGATATGTATTATTAAGAATATATTAATCATATACTATATTATATATATATATTATTAATTATATATATATAATATATTAATATAGCTATATAAATTATATATATATATTATATATTATTATATTTTATATATATAATATCAATTGATTATTATTTAAATATATGAATTTGTATAAATTATATTATATAATATAGTATATTATTATAAATTATAATTATACTTAATATATATAATATATAATATATATATATTATCTAATAAAAAATTTAGTCTAAAATAAATAAAAATAATATACTTAGATATATATATATATAATTAATCTACTAATTATAATATTAAATAAATAATTTTAATTAAAAAGAAAAAATAAATTAAGCATTTACTGATAATTGAAAAATCTCTATTAAATACAAAAATAATATAAAAATAAAAGATAAATATATGTAAATTTTGATTAATCATAATCCAATCAAATATAAATACAATAAAATAAAGGTAAATTAATTAAGAATGTGAAAATAAAAAAAACTCATATATATAAAATTTCTTTTTTAGTTCTACTCGGACGAATTAATTTAATTAAAAGCAATAATGATAATATTAATGGTAAATTCATTTCATATCTATATATGTTATACTTATAATTATTGTATATTAAATACAAATTTATCTACTTTTTCAGTTATATATATATATATTATATATATATATACATATATATATTATATAATATATATATTTTTTGATTAGATTTATTATTATTTATATCATATTTTTATATAAATATTTTTATTATAATATATATATTTTTATATTTTATGAATATATTTATTATTATATTATATTATAGAATATATATATATATATTATATATATATATGTTAGGGTATTTATATATATATAATAGATAATATATATATTTAATTATATAACTATATATATATAATATATTAATATATAGAGAGAGATGAGAGATAGAGAGAATAGATGTATATGTAATTTCGTCCATAGTTATAAATATGATATATATATATATATATATGTATATATAATAGTATATATATATTATATATATATAAACGTAAATTATATATATATATATTATATACTATATAACTATATAGGCAATGATAGAGACGATATATATAAATATATATAAGTTATATTATATACTATATGATATATATATAAATAGTATATATATATAATATATATAGAAAATGTATAGTCATTTTATTTTATCTATGGAATATATTATATAAAATATTTATATATATTAGAAAATTATATTTGAAAAGAATTTATTTGAATAGTTTTAAAAATCATAATTATTTTATAATGTTACAAAAAACTTACAGACAGTTACCATAATATCACTACTATTTTATCTATTTATATATTAATTATAATTACCTGCCTTGACATGCCCAAATAAAAAAGAAATAAATTTTCTATTCTGAACCAATTTTTAATTTTGAACCTTTGGCTATTTTTATGTTTTTTTTATTTATATGTTTGTTTTGTTAGTTATTGATATTTTCCATATTAGGTGAACTACTAGTGATAGATCACCAGGTGGCTTCTTTATCAATATGCCTATATATCTATATATTATTTCTATTTGATTTTACTATTCGTATAGATTTATTATAGTGATTATTATATCGTTAGCTCTATCTTACTAATATATATACTGATTAATTACCTTGCAAAGAAAACTTTTGGTGGACGACAATGTTATGGTATCGTCATTATAGCATTGTGATTATTTAAGTCAACAGATTCTAAAAAGATAATTAATTAATAATAGATTATAATTAATTAATAATTATATAATTAATAGTTTAAATTAATATATAATATAATAATAATTATATATATTAAAATTAAATAAATTTAATAATACAATATAATTAA
The DNA here is from genome assembly GCA_015478945.1 of Trachelipus rathkii. Taxonomy (NCBI): domain Eukaryota; kingdom Metazoa; phylum Arthropoda; class Malacostraca; order Isopoda; family Trachelipodidae; genus Trachelipus; species Trachelipus rathkii. Next base: position 10,955 of record JABUQX010025413.1, on the reverse strand, counting down.
ATAATTATTTATAATTTACATTGACATTTTATATATATTATATTATTTTTAATATTTAATTATTATTATTATTGATTTTATAGTATATTTTAATTAATTATTATATTTATATAATATTTATTATAATAGAACATTCATAATAATAATAACAACTAAAATTATACTATCTACGAATTCCGCCATTTTGTATTTTATGCATATTATATATCTACGATCATATCTATAAAATTTTTGATATTTATATAATATTTTCTGTTATTTATTAAGTACCCTAATACTTAATATATGTTGATATCCAAACCCCATTTTAAAAAATTATTAATTATATATACTATTTATATATATCTATATAGTAAATATATAGTATACTATATTTATATATATATTATATATATATATACTATATATTAGGTGTGTGTTAGTATAATTTATATATTTATTATATTATTATTTATTTTATTCTATTTTTTTATTTATTTTATAGTATATATATTTATAGGTGAGATTTATCTAGTTATTGTAATAGGTCTTACGATATGGATAGTATATATATAGGATAGCTGTTTACATTTTAGCCGCTCGTCCGCCTGCTTACTCCCCTTAATTTATATTCCATTTAGTTATTTCTTTTATTTTTTCATTTTTTTTTTATTGCAGATTAAGACGTGCACTAAGGAGTTAATATTTGTTATAACCATTTATGACTACTCGATCCTCATAGTTTATCTGATGATAAATTAAATTGCAACAATTTTAAAAATTTGTTTCCACGCCCTTATGACTCTTACCTATAAAATATAATCCTGCCGAATATGCCTCGTGAAAAAGCCATCAAATCATTGCCTCCCTGCACGGCCGGTGTGGAGTATAGAGTCAAAAATATTCAATTTGATGGGAAATTGTGGTGAAATATCTTCAGTTGGTTGTATTTGGTTGAAAAGAACCGTTATTAGAGTAATTTTTGAGAAGACTGGAAGGATTTTCAGTACTAGGTGATGAGGACCAGGTTAATATCTTCATGAGTGAAGTTTTAATTCATAAAAATATTCAGGTTAGGTTTTTTAGGGGGGGGGGGGGGGGGGGAAAAGTATAGCGGTAAATAGAAATTGTTCAAGTTGTGAACAAGTATGTGAAGAATAATATAAAGTAGCTGGTGTATTGGGTGAAAGATCTTCAGTTGAAGAAGTTTTGAGGTAAACTATCTTCAGATAAATATATATATATATATATAGTATATAGTATGATTATTATTTATATGATATAATATATATATATATATATATATATATAATATATAATATAATATATATATAAATATCACTATATATTATATATTAATATATTAATATAAGAATAATCATATAATATATATTATGTGTCGCCGCTACCATGGTCAAATATGTAGAGAGACTACATTGCAAGTGCATAGGTTTCAGACCCTAGTCCGGATATCCTGTAACGGTAGTAAGTTAAATAGAGAATGTTCCTTCTTTCAATATAGTATTTTTTTTTTTTTCTTTTTCTTCTATTTGTAATCCCAAAATTAAGTGCTAGTTTACTCGTAAAGGTCCGAACATGTTTTCTATATAAATGATTATTTATATTAATTTTATACTATATTGATAATATATATAATATACTATATATTATATACTATAATAATATATTAAAATTATTAAATTAGATATTATATAGTTATTATATTATATATTAAATATATATATATATATATAGGATATATCTATATATTAATTATTAATATCTAATATTATATATATAAATATTATTAATATATAGTATAATTATATATATTATTATACAAGTATTGATTTAGTATATATACTATTACTAGTATATTATTATTGTCAAAATTAAATTAGTTTAACTCTTAGTTAGAGTAATGTTTTTAATAAATGATTTATTAATGCTTTCTAAATATTATATGTATAAATTATATATTTAATATCTATTGATATTATGCTTTTCATGTATATGTTCGTAAATTATTATATTCCCTAGTGATTATATTATATCAGATTTACTAATATAAAAATGTTTTACTTTTTGTAAAGTATATTGTTGAGCTTGTTCTTTATAAAAATTATATAGTATATTTTAATATATATATATATTTTAAAAATAATATACACCGCCTAAATATCATAAACGCATCAACATTTAATGTCGTATACTGTATATAGTATATGTATTTAATTATATTCATATATTATATAATAAGTTTAGTAAGTCTTATTATATACTATTAGACTATATAATATATTACTTATATATACTAATATAATTTAAGTCATAATATTATATTAAAAAAAATAAATAATATACAATATAATAAATTTATTAAAAATATCATCTCTCTAAAATATATCATGTATTTAAAAATATGTAGTCTAAGGTAATTTTGCATATATAAATACATGAGATATTATAAATATATATTATATATATATATTATAATATTATTATCATATACATATATATATATAATATATATATTAAATATAATATATATATACCGTACTATATAAAGTTCTATGGGCCATATATATATATTTATGCGTATATAAGTATATATATTTAATATTAATATATATATATATTATATTATCATATAATATATATATATTAATATATAGTATTATAATATATATCATATATAATCTAGTATTACTATATATATATTAATATATATTCATATATTATAAATATATGCTATATATTATATAGACTATATATGTTATTTTTATATATTATTATTAATATATAATATAATACTATTAAATTATTAAGTTCCTTACAACGTAGATGTATTATCATATTAAATATAAATATATTTACACGTATATTCATTGACAATAAAAGATAATTCTTCAGCACAAAATTCATATTTTTAAGACATTCTTATAAAACTTTCAAAATCCATGGGAAGAAAACCCAATGCATTATCTCCCGTTATAAACATTATGGATAAAATTGTATATCCATTTTTTTTTTAAGAAATTCTGAGTACAGATACATTATAAAAATATATTTATTTTTCTTTTCTTTCTTTTTTTTTCAAAATTCTATTCTTAAATATACGGTAATCTTATTCTTAGAAAACATTTTTGAACGTTTGTTCAAAAAAAAAAAAAAAAAAAAAAATCTTATATTTTAATGCAGATTTGAATACACATACTCACACACACGCATACGCATGAACACCTTTTATTCAGTTATTCAGTTTTCTACTTCTTTTTTTTTAAAGAAAAATGTACCTAATAGGCCGTGAACGAGATAAGGTTCAGAAAAATATTTATAAAAGGGAGATAAAGACGTTCTATATATATAGTATATATATATATTATATTATATATATATATATATATACTATATATACATATACTATTATATATATCATATATATATATTATATATATTATATATGTTGTATTTTTAAATCTTATGCTTATCCACACATAGACACCTTTAACTAAGTCTTAACCATGGAGTCCTGTGCTATACCTTCACCTATATAGTATATATTATATATAATAGTATATTATATATACTATATACTTATAGATATAGTATATATATATCATATAACTTATACATATATATATTATAGATAAATATATATAAAGATAGCTATACAATATATATATATACTATACTCTTATTATTATAGTAGATATAAAATATAATATATTATATATAATATATATATATATATATATATATATATATATATATATTATTATTGTATATATTTATACATTTATATTTTATATGTATTATTAAAATAATATATATAGTCTATATTATATTATATTATATATTATATCATATAATATAATATATATCTATATATAGTTATATTATATAAAATTACTATTATATTACGTATATCATATTTATATAGTTATATTTTAAAGAAGGCAAATTTCTCAGAACTTTGCTTAAAGGCTATTATCACTATATAATATATTTCATACTACTTATATATATACATATAGTTATATATATATTAGTTAATAGATAATTAATATATTTAGATAAAGGTGTATATATATAAGAACTAGATGATGGAACTACGACTTAGTATATTCCTATCATAAATATCTAAAATGAAATGGGATAATTATCAATATAAAAATATACCTTTATATTAAAAATTTATACTGAATTTCATTAAATTAATATTATTAATATTAATATTTTATAATTATATAATTATATATAGCTATATATTTAAATTATTACATATACTATAGTTTATATATATTATTATATATAAATATATTAAATTAGTATTAATTAATATTAATTATCAAATAATAGATATAATTATATCAATAATAATAATATAAATCATATAATATTCTTTATATATTATTTAATGTATTATATATATATATATATACTATTAATTATTATATATTATTATAGATAATATATATATATTAATTATATGTATGTTGTAAATATAAGAGAACATGATCTAAAAGATAGAAATAATTTAATTATTATATTAAAATTTAATAGAAACATTGAAGGGGTAACTTAAGTTAATAATATAATTTAGTATTATATAATATAATTAAATATTATATTATAGTATTTATTACTATATATAAATATTAATAATATACAATATATATTATTTTTTTATAATAATATAACGTATATCATTGTTGAAAAATAAATATACAAAATTTGAAAAATTTAGGAGATATTATAAGTTATATGGAGAATAAATATATTATTAATATTAACATTAATATAATAATAATAGTTAAATATTTTATTATTATAATATATTTAAATGTAATATATACAGTAAATACGATATATAATAATAGAATATATAATTATCAAATATTACATATTGTTCAAAGTTATATATATACCGTATATAGTTATTATATGATAATATATTGATATATGTATATTATTAATTTATATTTATATATATAGTTAATAATAAACCTGGCGTTAAATATAGTAACTATTATTACTAACTATTATATATATATATATTTTATATACATTATTATATATAATAGATATAATATATAATAATATATATATATCCGTATATATATATATATAGATATATAGTATATATATATATATTAGGGAAAATTATTATTATATATTATCTTTGTATATATATTATACATAAATAAAATATTAAATAATATATATGATATGAGTCATAATATATTTTATTATATATATTATATATATATATATTAATACTATATTAATATATAGTATATAAATTTTATATTTACAATATTAATAAGATATATATATATATATATATATAATATTATATATATATCTATTTATGTATCATAATATATATATATAATATATATATAATATTAAGTAATATTATATTATTAATTTAATATATATATATATATTATATATATATATATATATTAATTATAAATATAATATTATATATAATAAAATATAATTTTATGATATATTTATATATTTAATCTATATATATATATATATAGTAAGTTTATATAATAGATCTATATATATATTATATAATAATATATACTATAATATATATTATAATAGTTAAGTATATAGATAATATATATATTATATACATAATATTAATATATAGTGATATATATATTATATTCTATTGATTATATATATATATATAATTATATATATTATATATATTATATATAAATATTAGATATAATTATTAGACATTAAGGAAATATTACTATTAATAATTAATAAGAGTACAGCTAATATAAAGCCACATGTATAGATGCTCACTTGTATTACTAGAGACTGTAACTCTAGTCAACCTCAACTATTAACCCTACTATCAAAATAACTAACTAGTTAAAAAATGCTTACATGGTGACATATATACATCCTCACTATACCATCTCTCCAGTAGCATATCCCTATATA
>JABUQX010025412.1:17500-20000 GCA_015478945.1 Trachelipus rathkii | reverse complement strand
TTCTGTACAGTATATCACTTACCAACATTACTTACTTACTTACAGTCATAAATCTCTCACACTTTACAATACACAAAATTTATGCCATCACTTGAAATAGGTTACACATTGTAAAGATATCATAAACAGTACTTCATTTTGCTACTTCACTTCTTTACAGGCAAAACATTCTCATACTTTACAATAACCAATATTTATTCCATCACTTTTAAACAGGTTGTATGTTATAAATAGATAATCATTTTAGCTTCATCATTTCTTTACAGCCATAACAACCTTACACTTTTCAAAACAATATTTATATCATCTCTTAAAATGTGCTACTTCTCTCCTAACAACATTTTCCTTTTATAATACATTATAAACAGTAAATCATTTAACAGCATCTCTTCTTCACAGTCATAACACTCACAATATACAATAAGTATGATTGATACCATCTCTCAAAATACGTTACACCTCTAACGACAATTTCCTATTAATAAGAACACAATATAAATAGCACATCATTTAGCTACATCATTTCTTTATAGTCATAGCACTCCCAAACATCACAATAACCAATATTTATGCCATCTCTTAAAATAGGTTACAGATCTCCATCTCTCCTAGCAATAGATTCCTATTAAACAGAACACATTAAAAACAGCACATTATTAACCTACTTCGCTTCTTTACAGTGACAACACTCACACTTTACAATAAGCAATATTAATGCCATCTCTTAAAATAGGTTACATTCTCTCCCCTTTTTTCATGAATAAGAACGCGCGCCTTTCACTTTCCAATACAAGATTTGTAATTTATATGTAAATCTTTCTCCGCTTTCCCTCTAAAAGGTTTAAGATGAATTTATGCCAAAGGATATATGTAAAAATTCCTTCCATTTCTTTATTTGACAGACATATGACAGTCTCACACTGTTATTATTATTATTATTATTATTATTATTATTATTATTATTATTATTATTATTATTATTATTATTATTATTATTATTATTATTATTATTATTATTATTATTATTATTATTGTTAAACATTATTATTATTATTATTATTATTATTATTGTTATTATTGTTATTATTATTATTATTATTATTATTATTATTATTATTATTATTATTATTAGTATTGTTGTCTATTATTATTATTATTATTATTATTATTATTATTATTATCACTATTTCTCATTGTGATTATTATTATTATTATTATTACTATTATTATTATTGTTTAATAATATATATATATATATATATATATATATATATATATATATATATATATATATGTATATGTATATATATATATATATATATATATATATATATATATATATATATATATATATATATATATATAAATATATATATATACATAGCATATAATATCTTTCTTATATATTTATAATATATATATATATTATATATATAATATATATATATATATATATATATATATATATATATATATATATATATATATATATATCCCAAGGACACTACATTGCCCTGCTTGGTTCATATCCATATTCTTCTTACACCTGGAGTTGCTTCTTATTTGTCACAAACTATAAAAAAACACCTCAGATAACAGTTTCCATCTATAAAAAATATCAAAATTGTAACCACACGATTAGCCTCGGGGAAGCCTAGATGGGCAGCTTCCTAAAATAGCCTCTCATTAACCCCTCCCACTCCCCTCCCCTCCCCTCCCCCTCTCCTCGTCACCACTTGGGGGGTTGGTGGCTTCCAGTGATCGGGTTGATGCAGTCACGGAATTGAGGGACTGTTTAGATGCGCTGTTTTTTTTCTTCATAAATTTCTGCAACCTTGAATCTTTTTTCTTACTCTGTTAAACTCTTTCCTCTCCTGGGTTCCTCCAATGACCTTCTGAACTCTGCATCCTGTTCTATCCCCTCTAGTCTTCCACAGAAAAGAACCCAGTCTTTGTTTTCCCATGGAAAGACTACTGCTTTCGTGAGAACGATCCCCTAGGAGTGTGATGCGTTCATTACCGATGTTATTTTTTCTAGAATGAAGAAGTACATTCCATATTATTTCCCTTCAACTAAACCCAACAAGCCTTGGTTTAACTCAGTTTGTTCTCGTGCTATATTCGACACAGGAACGCAGCCTTCAGGTTATTACCGTCATCCTCAGTAACTCAAGCAGCTTATATCTCCTTCAGGAATCGTGAAAATCTATTCTCCGTTACAATAAAACTCTTTTTCTCAGTAGAAGTTGCAATAATCTTACTGTTTCATCTTCCTCACGTCCTTTCTGGCATTTCAGAAAATATGTTAAATCTCATTTTGCATCTTCTTCTTCTTTCCCTCCTTCGGTAGGTTCCAACATCACCACTTTCAATCTACCTTCCCCCTAAAGCTGAACTCTTCGTTCAAATCTTTGCTTCTAATTCCATCTTAGACGATTCCGTCGAGATATTCCTTCTTCTCCACCTCCTTCCAACTAATTTTTAACTAATTTTGAAATTT
>JABUQX010025412.1:0-12500 GCA_015478945.1 Trachelipus rathkii | reverse complement strand
ACTTTGTAATTGTTATATTCTTCGAGAAACAGTTGTCCTGGGATGGAGATTTCTTTAGGGGAAGGGTTTCCGTAGTTCCCTTGACTTTGATACTGTTGGTGGTTCGGGTTATTAACCCACCTTTTTATTTTTAAAAAAGAAAGGAACAACCACCCCCCTTTTTAATAAAATCAGGGTCGTTGCCTTCTGTTAGTGGTGATATTTTGAAACTAGAAGGTGCAAGACGTGAGAGTTAAGTTATATTACATATGCCTGAGTGTGACCCACAACCGACCCATTCAAAATTCCTATCCTTCAGACACGGTTCACTGGCGAATAAAGAGTATACTTATTTACTATATTTTCTTTCACCAAAACTTACGAAAACAAATTATATTTTTTCTGTTGGATTCCTTTGGCTGGGGAATTTAATGTCGTAATTTATTTTAAATTACTTCATTTGCCACACATGTGGCCAGTTTTCCTTTTGGTTTTTGATGACTGGATTCGCGAGTGGTTGATTTGCGATCGTGATCAAGGGAATTGTGAATGCATTAGTCATCGCTATTTCCTTTTAAAATTTTGTAAATAATAATCTTAATAATCATTTATATATGAAAATTAAAATTTATTAATAAAAAATTGCTCTGAGAGTCGGTGCAAATTTGCACCGAGAAATTTCAGATTTCAATACCGTATTATGATAGTGGCTCATAAGAATAAAGTATCCCTTATAATTGGGCTACGCCCTTGAAATTCACAATATTGATTCATTTAATAATAAATAGTTAAAATCCCAAGTTTGGGACCCTTGGGTTACCTGTAACCCCTAAAAATGGGGTTAGGGGCTGGAGCTCCCCCCCATTTCATTTTTTGTTAAAAATTTCAACGGATTCTTCTTATTCATGTCAAAAACTATTATCGTACCAATTTTCAGCCAAAAATATTATATATTTCGATATATATATATATATATATATATATATATATATATATATATATATATATATATATATATATATATATATAAAAATATTATATATAAAAATATATTATAATTATTTATATATATATAAATAAAATATATAAATATATATATATATATAATCATAATTATATATATTATATTATATATATATAAAGTTAGATAGATATACACAATTATAATTATAATCAAAATTTTAACTTTCCTATAAATATAAAAAGTACCCCGTTTTTTATTTTCTCTTTTTTGACAGAGTTTTGAAATTTCATACTTCCTTGATTATACTACAGATATAAAACTATATTTTGATAAAGTTTTACATCAATCAAAGTCATAATTACATAATTATAAACATATCGAATTACCTGTCAAAGATAGGCCTTCGATTTTGAGAATTTTCATTTTGAAAGTTTTCCCACCCACCCCTAATTAACCAGGTGCTCAATGATTGTCAGACTTGGTTAGTATTTCAAGTTGGTCTTAACACTCTAATCTTTCATTTACGTAAGTGTCATTAACCTCCTTTAATCGAAAGATCAAGTTTTGACCTCAGATGACCCCTCTAAACGCATTAAAATTCAATTATATTTTAAATTTATAATCTCATAATTCAAATAAATTTATATCCAAATTAATAAAAAAAAACATACAGAATCTGATAGTTATTTTTAAAAAATTGATTAAATTATCTTTAATTAAAAAAATTACAATATTTATGTGTTTACTCTGAGAATAAACATATCCAGTTTACAACATGTGATTGTTGCCAGAGGCGAGCGTTTAGCTGTTGTAAACTTCTAAGAATTTTTTGATACCATTTTACTATAGTTATATGTATAAATTATATACATATATAATTTTAAATTGCTAAATTTTGATAATAAATTTGTTATTGAAATATTAAATATATAATGTGCAATTTTAATAGTTTATTTAAACTTATATTGCTTGCTGAAACCCCCTCGGCGTCGTTTTGATCGACTATAAAACGCGAAACGACCGAGAGCCAATTATCACCCTATATGTTACTGCACTTTTCAATCAGTAAGACTCCAGTCACCAGGTTAGTTTTGCATTCCGAGTGTCGAAAAAGAAGATCTACGCAGAATTCAAATTTGAGTAATGCAGTACAGTAGTTAAGTATGTGTTTTTTTGATGAGCGTTGCTTCTCAAGTGAGCTTCCCCTTTCAATTTTAGAACATCATCGCTATGTTCAGGAGGAAATTTCCTAAACTGGTGGTCTTGCCATTCAATGTTGTGTAATGTCGTGTAATGTGGTGTAATGTCGAGGCTCACCATTGCTTGCATTAGAGATAGATTTGAAGAGAAGGGAAATGCACAAGATATGTCATTATACGCCTTTCATTGGACTTAGGAGGTATACCCTATGTCTTATTTTAATGTACATTAGTGTCACCCTTACTTCACTCCGTATTTCAGATTTAGTTTAAAAAATTGCTCTTTCAGTTTTTAGATTGTGGGTTAATAATTGTCATTATTGTGTTGAAGTAAAGTAGCTTTATCTAGAATCTGTGATATATATCGAATCGAAGTCTGCTGCTATATGTAGGTGTGATTGCTAATTGGAGATATGACTTCTCATTAGTTTTATAGAAACGGTGGACACACGAGTCGATATATAATGTTGTTGCACTTCTTATAGAATAGTCCGCAAATAGTTGAACGAGCGCCAGGACAGAATCCGATCGCCTACGGTTATTTGGTAACCGGTTTTTTATCACCGGACCAAATATCTTGGCAAATCACCGGTGTCGCAAAGAGCGAACCCTTTATTTAATATGCGTCTTAATTTTTTATATGTTCCAGTTTTATTGATAGTTGTGTGGAGAAAATCTTCGAGGATGTCTATTCTTTGCGTATATCCCTCTCTCTATCTCTTCGACGAAAGCGATCTAAGATAAGATTATAATATTTACAAACACCTTTGTACCCAACGTGATGTATACTACCTTCAGTTGTTTATTTTCTTGTGACACAATGAAAAACAATTTAATAAACTCACCACTTCGAGAAAAATAAGCTAAAAAACACACTAAACAAGAATGGCTTGAGTGGAAATTGAAAGGATAAAAAGATTTGCGAAGAAAATGTCAAAATATAAGAATAGATGATAGAGAGGTGCTATAAGATGTCAGACAAATTTAAAATATGTTTAAAATCATGTTTCAAGTTAGAAAAAAAAAATTTACGCTGTGGTAGTGTTGAATTATATAATTTCACAATTTAAAATAAAGTTATAGATCAACAAGAATTGAACTAGTATTAAGCGTCACGCTAAAAAAAAGAGAGATCACTTTTTTATTAATATGAAAGATTTAAATAATGAAATTAGTGAATAGGCATAGAAAAATAGAAGAGTTAAGACGGAATAAAAGAGACATTTAAGAATATCAAAAGTCCTAAAATATTTGTCCGAATATTTCATACGTGAAATCGCATTTCAGATTTGCAGCTAAAAACCATTTTTGGTTATAAAAAATGCCTAGTAGCCAGGTATAACAGTTCCCGCTTTAAATGTTTGTTTTAGAAACGAGAAAATTACCTAGCCGAACTCTCTATACCATAGTATTTATTAAAAACGCCGTATTTCATATAAGAATATAATACCCTTTATTTAAAAATATTGCAAAACTCACCCTTCGATACACTATCCCACGCTTCCCAAAAACCTACTATCGAGTTCAAAATTGACAAAACAAATTTCGCCTACCACAAATTGGCTATTTTGTCCCAAGGAGAGATGCAAATTATTAAAGTTAGCCCTTTTTAGTATCAATTCCATAAAAGGTATTATAAATTAACGGTCGATACAATCCTTTACTATATATATATTATTTAGTGGAAATATATTTAGTATACAGTATATATATAATTCAATCAAATTCTTTTGCAAAATTAACCGAAAATTTATGTAGGCAAAAGTTGTTAGCGAGTTTCTGAATTATCGTGTAATTCCTTCTCGTTCGCAATTCCGGCATGTAAATTGTAACTATGTAATGTAGACAGTAGTTTTAGAACCGCTGGTGTGGAAGGCAATATATTAGAACCCCCCAGACAGAGGCCTCTACCCCTGTCTTGCGAATAATAATTAGTTTGCCAAGAATTAGACATCTTGTCTTTGATATAGACGTTGTCTTCGTGTTTTCCTTCGTTTCTAAACAGAAGAGCAAGAAAACATAGGAAGACCTAAAATAGAAAGAATATTACATTGGAAATTGTCTCTCTCCTAGAATGCTTGCATTTCTAGAGATGAGAATCTTTAATAATAATTATTTGCGTAGTAGTTGCACATTAGAAAAATAATTATTATTGATTATTATCTATATTATTATTAATTATTATTTTTATTATTATTATTCAACTCATCATCATTATTAGTGTATGCTGATTTACTGTTTCTATTATTATTATTATTATATTATACTATTATTATAATTATTAATTCAGATTTATTATTATTAATTTGATTATTATTAGCTTTCAGGTACTCAATCCATAGCCCTTAAAATAGTCGTTGTAGCCTATGCTGCTTATTAATCGCCCCCTATCACAATAAATCATGTTGTTATTATTGTCATTCATCTTTTTAGTTGACTAGAGTTTTTTTCATCTCTGTCCATTTTTCGAAGATATAAAAAATTATACTACAGTTCATAACGTGGTTAGATGCATCCTAATAATATACTAACACGTTATTTTATAATTCAACATTATTAAAAGCGACTTCCATATAAAATAAACTAAGTAAACTATAACAACTATAGGAAAATAAATTCAATTAAATTTAATATACGACAAAATACTTTTTCGTCCCGCAAAAAATTCGTATTCGATCCAAGTCAAAAACTCGGTTCTTTCTATTGAATTTCGTTCTATATAAGCCAGTAAATGTAGAGAATCAATAATATTTTCATTCCGTTGTATAATATATTGAACCCCTACCTCTCTGGTCCACACGAGGCTCCAACCGAGTAATAATATCAATATACCAATTTACCCATATATTCACTATTCATTGCCACTTCCGATTAAACTGATCGAGCCCGAAAGTCGGTACCGCGTTGAGATTAGTTTGGAACGGGCAAACGAAAAGTAGATTTGGTGATTTGTTCATTCATTTAGCCCAGCTTACCTGGGACTGCCGTTCAGTTAAATCCCCAGACAATATATATAATACTATAATATATATACTAATATAATATATAGTATTATATAGTAATGAGTATATATAATATATAATATATAGATATATTGTAGATATATCTTAGCATTATATATATAATATAATATATATATTATATTATATATATATATATTTTTATATATTACCTCCCATTTTGTCTTTTGGCATGCATAGCCTATAGGGTCTCCCATGACATTCCATTGCTTAATGGTTCGCCTTTCTCTTTTGCGTTCATATCCACACTCATCCTCCAGACAACATATTTGCCAGACCACCACTTTTTCATCCATATATCATATACACATACAAAATATCCACACTCCTCTTCTAGACAACATCTTACAGACATCCCTATCCCTTACATCCTTATGTTTGGGAAGAAAGAATTGCCCACATCGTATGCTCTGCGTGTCGTAGAAGGCGACTAAAAGGACAGTGGTAGTTGTGTTGGCTGCCCACTACCACTTATCTTTTGCCAGCAATGCTAATGCATACCTCGGATAAGGTCGTGATCGCCGTAAGTGACCTTCTATCTTTCGGCGAAAATGTTTGAATCATATGGGTACATGGAATGTCAGAGGAATAAATGTTGAGAAGAAGAGGAAAGAGGTAATGGATGTATTTAGAAAAGGCAAATTTGATCTGTTCGCTGTGACTGAAATAAAGATGAAAGGAAGCGGTGTAAATGAGTGGTGTGGTGGAAAGGAATTAGAGGGGGTGAGAAAGAGCTGCAACTCTGATGAGTGACCTGTGGTAATGAGCTATTGTAGATTTTGTTTGCGTGAGTACTAGAATTCTAATGGTTAAATTTATGTTTGAAAAGGTCAATGTATGTGTGATTGTGACATATGTTCCATCTGAGGGTAATGTTGAAGAGTGCGAATTTCTGGTATAATCTGAATAATGTTCTGGATGGGATGAGTAGGACCTTCGGATTGATTTTGTTGGGTGACCTAAATGGTTGGAGAGGTGATCAAAAAAGGGATGGTATAACAGGTGGCTTTAGGGTGTCGAGAGAAAATGAGAATGCCAGGAAGGGGATTGATTTCTGTGGGGAGAGATATATGTGTATAAATAAAACTTTCTTTAAACGCTCACTCAAACAGCTAGATGGTGTAGTCTACAATTGTATGAAGTGAAAAGTCTGATTGATTTTGTGTTGGTGAAGAAGTTGATATTGAAGTCTGTGTTAGATGTTAAATCAATGAGGGGATTTGGAATGGAATTATTTTATTGTTATGTTGTTCTATGCAAAATTAGGAAAACGGGGGCTTGGATGGAGAGGAAAGTGATAAGGAAGGAAGTGGATAGAATTAAGAGTGAGAAGTTAAGTGAACAAGGTAATAATGATAAGTATTTAAGAGCTCTTGCAAATAAACCAGTTGAATGTTAACAAGTAGAAACTGAACAAATCTGGAAGTAAATGAAGGAAGCGATTGTTAGCAGTGTAAATAAAGTTTGTGGATGTGCTGAAGTACGAAGTAAGAATATTAATAGTGAGTGGTGAAATGAAGAGGTGATGCAAGCGGTTAAAAGTAAAAAAGAAGGGTAGTTGAATGTACTAAAAGCCAATGATGAAGTTTCAAAAGAAAGATGTTGAAATTATATAAGGAGGAAAAAAGGAATACTAAAAGATAAATACGTAGGAGGAAAAAATATATTAATCAACAGTTTGGAAAGAGGATGAATGGGAAGCCCTTCTGGAAAGAAGCGCGAACGGTAAGATGAATATAAGGGAAACTGTCTTAAAATAATAAAAGGATGGTGTGCTTTCGTAAGCTGATGAAATGGATGTGAGGAATGTGTGGAGGGAACACTTCGAAAATCTGCATAACATTGGACTTAATGAAGAGGTAATTGTGAAAGTGTGTGGGTTTCATGGTGCAAGAAGGAATAGGTATTTTAGGGACGAGGTCATTAGTACGGAAGAGGTAATGAGTAGAGCGAGAAAGTTGAAAAATTGAAAATCTGCAGGTATAGATGAAATTACTGGTGAAATGATCAAGACGGAGGCGAGATGTGATTGAGTGCGATTGAAATGCGTAACAAAGGATTAGGAAGGAGGTACTATTCCAAAGGATTTGGATGAGAGCCAGGTAATAGGTACCCCCCTATATGTGTATAGTCGTATTGGCTTTATTTCCTTTGTTTTTGTTAATGTCACCGTTGGGCTTCTCAATTTGTTCATGGAGAGTATTGTTCTTGCAGAGGAATCGAACGTGTTTCATAAGAAAAAGGGAAGAGGAAGGTGGAGCCAATTTGAGGACTGAAGTATCACCGAAATCTCTGGGCCGGGGTGCTGAAGTCCTGGCAATGAAGCATTTTGGTGTGATTATGGAAAGCTATGGATAATCATGAAATGGATTAGGATTAGGAATGGGAAATTAATCCGGCTGTGAAGATGTATATTATGCGTTGCCCATCCGTTTTCGCGGACTGGATACTGCCCTTTTTCCCTCATGCTGGCGCAAGAACGCGAAGAAGGGCTGAGGATTTGAATTCAACCCTCTTCTCAGGATTCACCTGAGACACAATAAATGCGTGACTGATAAGGGTTTTGGTGTGAGAGACTATGTGTACAATCTGTCGATACCAAAAACAATGGGAAGTCGCCTGGTAAGTGATGCATAAGTGGTAACGTGTAGTATATAAGAATATCACTGGGAATATTCAGTTTCATAGTATGTTATCGAGGAAGATATAGGCAGTCACTTTGGCAACGTATAGAAGGAGTACGCGAAGTAAGAAGCTGAAGGAGGGACTCTGTGACAATTGGGAGAACGATAGTCAGGGTGATGCGCTAAAAAGATCCGCCGTATTTCAACAGGGTATTAGAGATGTGGATAAATCTCTTAGCAGCTGCAAACAAATGATTGAAGATAAAGAGGAGATTGAAAGGCTGAGAAAGAAACAGAATAGAATTAGTGTAGAGTTAAGTGAGTATACTGAATAAGTGCATTGAGAATGAATATGACGAGTACATGAAAAAAGCACTTTAATGAGAGGAATACATTTGGCAGTAGGACGTTGGGAGGTGCTGTATTGGTAACTACCTGTTGAACGGGTTTTTTGGTTTGATAAGATATATCCCATTCTCTATTGACTCAGATCAAGTATGCTACTGACGAAGTAGTGTATCTCGTGGTGTCCAAGAAAAATTGAGTGAAAGTGATTGGTTTTTAATTACCCAAAAACATATCGTGATAGTTGACCGCAGGGATAGTGTTATTGTCCTCCTTGGTATTAATCCAAAATGTTTATATATTTGATGGGTTGTGTGAAGCAATTAGAAGTGGTGTGGCAGGGGATGGTGTTAAAAGAATAAGAAAAATGTGAAGGAGAATAGAGAAATATTTGGTTTTGTGTTGGCGGAGAGTGAAGATAGTTCGTGCAGAAATATCTATAAAATTATAGAAAGAATTATTGGCTTTTCCTGAGCATCGGGGAGGAGGATGGGGGGGCGTTGAGAACAAAAAAGAACTGAGGAGACAAAGTGTACTTTTAAAACAATAGGACGTTGAAATAAGACGGTTCTCATAGATGATAGAGTAGGTGACAGCTTTTGCACATTCGCTGTCAAAGACAGAGTTTCCTTGTTTTCGTCTCAATGAGAATTTTCTTACTTATAGAGAATTATATAGTGTATAGGTAGCATGCGGCGTGGCACGGGCAAAACTGTGAAAATCAACGTGTCTGAGTGTACACACTAGGATACTTAGATCTCACCCAGGTGAAAATGGGAGTGTACGAACCGAGTTGCAGGAGCATCTAAATTAGTCATGAATAAGATGCGCGAATGGTTTAGGAATAGATGGTTGATGACTATTAAATCACTTTAGTGGATAGAAGTAAAGAATCTTGAATGGTAAAATGATGCTAGATCTTGAGTGAATCTGCTCGCTTTAGTTAGCGTTTTACATGAAATATTAATGTTGCCCAAATTGTGTACTAAGTTTAGATGGGTTATGTAATTGACCCAATAATAAGTAGGTGTAAGTGTCTATATTAGAGTGAAGTGATGTGTAAAAAGTAGAAGCCATACTTCTCTTTTGGTAGATATTATAGAATGTGTATAATAGTTGATGATAAAGAACAATGAGTGTTTCAGTGTAGTGGGACAAATACTAGTAGTGTGGCGTGCTTAGGTGATTTGGAGTATAGAGATTTGAAAGTTGTGAGACAGTGTATGTATACGCGGTAGAATTATGTTGGATTATAAATATGGATGATCGTGTGGTGTCACCGATGAAATGGGTGGTGGGTGTGTAGATGAATGAAGTGGCTTCAATATGATTAACCTATGTGAGAAAGTGAGATATCTGGGATGTGTGGAGTTGCATAGATAACTTCTTTGTGTGTCCGTCTATAGAGTTTATGCTCGGTGAAAGAATACACAGACCAAATTGAAATAGTACATTAGGTGAAAGCATTAATTTAAGTGTGCTGTCATGTGGATACCCATCAGATATAGATGTAAGAAATTTTAAAATTTAGTTTTTTTTTTTTTTTTTTTTATTTGTTAGTATTTTGTGTATATTGTAAGTGTGTCTCAGTAGTTGCCAGCATTGGAATGAGTTATAGGGAATATCAAGTATTGTGAGAAGAGAGGTTTAGAGTGATGAGAGGTACGTCTGTCTCATGGGCTAAAGTGTATGTGACTCGAGGCTTTGAGATATTTTTGCGAATGCCAAGTATTGTGGTGGATGAGACTCATCGAGTGACACTAAAAGTGTTGAGAGTAATTGTCCTAAAGATTCGAAGTAAAAGATGTTTAGAAATTAGCCTGATGCGTATATTCACCGGGGAGTGTGATAAGATGTTGAAAGTATTTAAATTGCGAGTAAGCCGGGTAAGTGTAATTCAGTGGTGCTGGCTGAGAATGGTATAAGTGTAGTAATAGTGTGTAAGTGTAGGTGAGCAGGATGCGTGAGAGATGATTAAAATTTTACAATTATTATACTATTAGAATAATCGTAGTAAGGTTTTTAGTTATAAGAGTTAAAGAAGGTTTGATAATTATTGTTGACCCACCTATAGGTTCCAAGTTAGTAGTATTTAGTTAATAAGAACTCCATAATTATTACTATTTACTATATGGTAATGCTCAATAAACTTATGATAGTCTAACTAATTTCTGCGGCCTCATAGTTTTGAAAGTCTATGTATATATATTAATGTGGGTATATCTATCTACTCTCTGACCAAGACAAGTGCAGGCGGAGTATTTATGTAAATTTTTAACAGATATAATATAAAGTGCGGTATAATTATTAATAAATAGGTACAAGTCAAAAATCTGAATTGTCTATTATTCTAAATAAAATACATAATAGTTCTATTCATCATAATTTTACCTTCACCTAGTATTAATCTGTTTCATGTGAGTCAAGTATTATCTAGTACGCATCACCATATTACCCCAAGCTATGCTTTGGATAGTAAATGTTAAGTATATTATAATAATATATATATATATTTTATAATTATTGATAAAATTATAAGTATATATATATATAAAGGTTATTTATTATATATATAAATATCATATATATATAGTATTGAGTAATAGGAAATTAAGTTTATTTTACATAGGAAATAGATGAATAAATAAATATTCTTATTATTTTTATTTTTATAATCAACAACTTAATTTTTGTAATTGAAAATTATATTCTGAGTATTGGCAAAAATTAATGAAAAGTTTTATTATATTTTATCATTTTAATTAATTTAATCATATCAAATTAATTAATTTATAGAATCTATTATTTATATTATTAATTAATTAATAATTTTTAATATACTATAGTTCTGTTAATAAAGACACTAGTGTTGAAATAGGCTTGGACAATAAGGTCATTTTTTATTATTATGTTAATTTATATAATTATATTATTATTAATATAACAGTATTATTAATATGTGGTGTGTATAGTTATATATAATATATGTATTAAATTTGTAAATATATTAGTATAGATATATATGTTTCTAAGGTATATAATCTATAGCTTACGTGCGAATTCTAATGAAATGTTGATGGACGAACATTTTCGTCGTCCTCGCTTTCGCTATAGTATCTAATATATTATAATATATATGAGTATATTATATTTGTTTTGTTGGTGGTTATACAACTTTTTTATCAATTATTTCGATTAATCTCTCTAATATACATATATATTATGTATGTATGATATATGTATATATATATTATATTTATGTTTACATTTATATATATATATATATTATGTACCATATAGTTATATAGATAATTATTTTCATTTTAATAAGTATTTACTATTAAATAATCAAAATTTTGGATATTTTTTATAATGTTTAATTTTATGAATGTATTTTTAAATTTTAATTAATATTTTACTTCCTATATTCATATAATTAAATAAACTGTATTCTAAATTAATTACATTATCTTCGGTGGGCCTAGTGAAAGATTTCGGAGGTAATAAAGCTAACTAACAAGAATACTCTATGCTAGATTATATACTTCATTCGTATTAAGGTACTGCCTTTAAGTCAAATTTGGGTTTATTTATGAGATATCTCATCAGTGTTGGTAGTTGGAGTAATTACAAATTAGATTGTTTGTGCCTGAAGGTATTTTGAACGGTATAGATAATACATGATAGTGTTATGTATGTATGTTTATATAGGTGTTAGGTTTGGCGCTAGGTTATGAGAAGGTGATAATTGCATAGTGAAATAATATTGTTGTGTTAGATGTTTGAGATGTTACTATGGAGAGGGTTTGTTGAGTTAGTGAATTGATGGTCGATTTGGACAAGACTGTGTGTGGTATATATATAGTATAATAAATTAATTATAAATAATAGAATTATATACTATATATATATGTATTATTTTCAACCCTAGAAATAAATTTATTATTTAATTGTTTTAGTTAATGTTTGTGGTTTGTGGTAAGACTTACTACTATAATTTAAAGTTGAGGTGTTTAGACTCAGAAAAGGGAGAGGTTAATAATACAGAAAATTATTGAGGTAATGTAAACGTAATTATAAGACACAAAATGACACGGTTCTACACTACAATATACTACATCTCTATTTTAGTTTTTAATTTATCTATAAATGAAGGCATATAAATATTAATATTACCTTACATATTAATTACTATAATAGGCTACTATAAAGTTCGGCTAATAATCTATTGAGACACGTAGCCACTGTTTATTGCTATTATTCTAAGTATAATTCCACACTCTAACAGAACTACTTTATAGGTAGAAATATGTGCACGAGAGATGTATTGACAGTAAGCTAGCACATTGTATTAAACAATAGGTATCAA
>JABUQX010025411.1:0-18844 GCA_015478945.1 Trachelipus rathkii | reverse complement strand
AGGCGCATTAGCCAACGATCTTTACCATTTGTCAAATCCTCAGTCTCAAACTGCAGCTAAAGCTGTGCTACTGTAGTTTAACAAATTTGTTAACAATTTTCATAATTCCTACTAGCTTCAATATCTTCATTCTTTTGGCCTTAAACCGTTTTATAACGATCAGAAACCTAAAGTTTGAAGATCACACTTATATTTTGGTACACAAGCCAGGAATTGCAGCCTTTGGTGTTCAATGGCCAAGCAAAAAAGAGCTACAAATATATCCCTCTTCTAGACCTTCTTCACCTGCATCTTCTCGTCCCTCATCACCTGTTCCTACTTCAAAAACGAATAGAGCGAGATCCAAAAATAAGCGCCACCTTGGGCTCGCATTTCAAAACTGTTGTTTGTATTTTTGGAAAAACCATTGACTTTTTAGTCGACACTGGCGCAAGTATAACAGCCATTTCTATATCGATGGCACGCAATTTTTCTCTTTCTCCTACCGCAGTTTCATGTACTGCAGCAAATAATACTCCTATTAAGTGTCATGGTGAACTTACAGCATTTTTTACGTTACCATCCCTTCACCGGGAATTTCAATGGACCTTTCTAGTTGCAGACATAGCAACCCCCCTTCTCGGCATGGATTTCTTCCATCATTTTAAATTAATTTTGGATTGTGGTTAAAAACTTATTTTGGATTCCACTACGAACCTACAGGGTCCTATTCAAATTCTAAATGGTTCTGTACCATCTCTCATTTTTAATACATTTCCTTCTCATCCAGTAGTGACTCAACTTTTGGAGGATTTCCCATCTCTAACGTCACCTATTAATCCCTTACAAAATTCACAGTATAAATCTAAAAATTTTCACCGTATAGAGACCAGTGATGCTCCCCTTGTTTATGCTAAATTTCGTCGTCTAACAGAGGATAAATTAGCAGTTGCAAAAACTGAGTTTAATACTCTCTTAAAAGCTGTTATTATTCGTCCTTCTAAATCCCCCTGGTCATCACCTCTTCACCTCGTTCCTAAGAAATTCCAGGTGAATGGCGTCCATGTGGTGATTTTAGAACTTTTAATTCTGTTTACAAAACCAGATCGTTATCCTTTTCCATATATTAACAGTTTGTCTCATAAACTTCACGGTACGCATGTATACAGTAAAGTAGATCTTCTCCGGGCATATCATCAGATCCCTATTCATCCAGAAGATATAGAAAAGACTGCCATTACGACCCCTTTTGGTCTTTTTGAGTTTGTTTCTATGCCTTTTGGTTTCGTAATGCTGGAGCTACTTTCCAACGCTATATGGATTCAATATTTCGAGATATTCCTTTTGTTTTTGTGTATCTGGATGACTTATTAATTTTCTCAGAGAATCAAGAACAGCACAAAGAACATTTGCGTCAAATATTTCAAATTTTAAATGATTACAACCTTCGTATTTCTGTTCCTAAGTGTTTATTTATGCAATCATCTCTAGACTTTTTAGGTTATCATATTTCTTCCCATGGCCTTAGTACACCTGATTCTAAGAAGTCTGAAATTTCCGCCTATCCTATGCCGACTGACTATTCTAGTCTTCGTCGTTTCCTTGGTATGGTGGGATATTATCGTCGTTTGATTCCTAACTTTGCTAATTTAGTTTTTCAGCTTTCGGAATTGGTCAAACTTTTTCCTAACATATTTAGTTCTCTTTCTTGGTCTCCGGAAGCCTCTAAAGCATTTTAGGAAATTAAAAGTGCCATAGCTAACGCAACAGCTCTCCAATTCTCTCATCCAGATGTCACTCATCTCCAACTGGACACTGACGCCTCCCAAGTCGCCATCGGAGCTCCACTGCATCAGATAATTGATGGCGAACAAATACCAATTGATTTTTACTGCAAGAAATTGACTTCCCAACAGAGAAAATATTCAGCTTTCGACAGAGAACTCTTCGCAGCATATTTTGCTGTTCTTCATTTTAAACACTTTTTAGAAGGTAGAGAATCATGTCCGTTACCACATAAATTCATTGTGAGTATCATATAGTAGCAAATATATTATAAAAAAAAAAAAAAAAAAAAATCAAAAAACTGACGGGTCGTAAAACAGAATAGGACCTATAATATATACTATAATATATATATATATTATATATATATATATATATATATATATATATATATATAATATATATATATATATATATATATATATATATATATATATATATATATATGATATATATATTTGAATATATATATATATATATATATATATATATATATATATGGTATTTAGATTTATTTATTTACTAAATCAGCCTTAAATAAACGGTTTCCTAATTTCGAGTTTATCATATAAAGGGGTTTACTCTTTTGAGAGAACAAAATTCTTGAATAAGAAAAGGGCGAAATAAGCGAACTCTTTTTCATGGTTATTAAATCAGACTGAAAAATTTATTTGATCCACTTAGTCTCTAAGATAGTTACCTAAAATTTCAAATAAACCTAAAAATGATTTCTACCTTCTAATAAGTATGAAACTATTTCTAGTTTTTAATAGACCTATGTAGTAATTTATTTGAATACATATATAACATAACAGCATAAACTATCAAAATTTGAGGTATTTCAATTAAATAGTACACGCAATATTTCGTTTAGTATATATTAAAGTTGTTTCTTTCTTAAAACAATTTTCAAATTCAACTTAATGTTAGAAGAAACGCAAAATATAATGTTAAAAATGTTGAAAAATAAATTTGATATGCCTAATTACATGTCAGGATAAAGTAACTTATTTCCAAGTCAGAAAACTTAAAAAATATACTAATAATAAAGCAAAAAAAAAAAATTTTAACATTTTTTTAATGCTTAATTTATAAAATAATATGTATTATCAGTCAGACTTCACATCATTTGATTTACTTATCATATATCCAAATTTTAAAAGACTCATTCGCTTACAAGAAATAAATCCTCCTGAAGAAATGCTCAATGCTATTAGAGACGAAAACGCGTGTGGGAAATCTATGTAAATATATCTTCTCTTCCCTTGTATATTATTTTCAAATGGATTATTTTGAAAGGAAATTAATTTATTCATACAAAATAACTTATTTGAAATGTTTCGAAATAAAATCAAAAACTTTCTATAATAATTTATATTTTTAAAAATGTTTAAAAAAGGGTAATAACATAAAAAATAAGAATAATATTATAAATAATACTTAGCGTAAAAAAAAAAAAATAATAATAATAATAATTAATAATAATATAATAATAATTAAATGATAATAAATAATATAATAATTAATAAAGTTCTCTAAAGTTTCCCAATTTCCTGACTCCGACTCCGACTTCACTTTAAGAAATATCGTTCGAGCTCCGACTCCGACTACGATCTCCGCAGCCTCCGACTACAAAGCCAGACATCCAAACTCCGAAAACTACACCCACTCCAAACTACCAACAGGTAACTCCCCGCGCACATACAGACAATAAAAGGCCGACTCCGAACCCTCTTCCCTGACTCACGACTCCGACTCCGACTCCGATCCGGGAGGAGAAAAATAATGCATGACCTCACACACGACTCCGACTCACGACTCCTACTGCCGACTACCGCATAAGCCCCAGGTTATTAAAATGTAAAAATAAGGTTAATCTACTCATCAGAAGAAAACCAGTATTCCAGACATCAATTGATTTATGTATTAAAGTAGCATACAGAAAAAGGAAAAACCAACAAAATAAAGATGAAATAATTGGAGAAGCTGAAGCTTGATATTAGCTTTCTAAAACGTTTTAAAGCCTTTTAATAATATTTTTTCTCTTATCTTTTTTTTATTGATTTTTTATAAACTCCCATAAGTATATACACCAAAAATAATTACATATGCACAACATGATAAAACTTCTTCAAGCGGATTCCAGCTTCAATCTGAACTAGAGAACAAGAGAACACCGAAATAAAAACTATAAAAACTAATGATCTAGCGTCTGTTCAGAAGTATTTAACGATTAAGAAAAATAACAACCAGCACCACCCAAAAGTAAAAGAAAGAATTCTTCCCTCCGGATATCTCTGAGCCAAATTAAAGCTTTTTTCTGATAACATTATTTGTTAGAGTAAAATTCCCCGCATACATATAAAATCCAAAATATAAGATAGTAACAAAGTCCCGAAAGCATCAATGCATGTAACTAAAAAACTATGAACACATTCAAATAAAACAACGAACCAAATAGCAACCATAAGACAACGACAAAATAACTGCCATAAGACAACGGCAACAAAACTAGCCAAAAAAAATCAACAACAATAAAAATTTTAGCAAGCAATTTTCATCGATGAAACTTCAGAAACATAAAATTACTTTTCTTCAATATTTATTTAATACCACCTTATATTCGTAACTTCATAATTTTACGAATCGACCGGAAAGGACAGGCAGACATAAGAGGCAAAATCCCGCGGAAATATGTACCATAATGATAAACACCAAAAAAACAAACACCCTTCGACCACTATCAAACAACCTATTGCGATACATTACTTACTACGAGATACAAAATAAAAAGTTGCCAAATAGTATTTTTAAGTTTACGCTTTTTTGAGAAAAACAATCATCCATTCCGTATTTCTTTTTATATCCGCACTTAAATTTTATATAGGGGGTTCTGAAGCCGACGGAGTGGGAACAGTAGGGCGGGACCGAAAGCCCCCCCCAGTACGCTACCCCAAGAAGAATGAACTAGGCGAGGATAAACACCACAAGAGGAGAAAGAACTCAGAAAAATCTCGCTATACCCGTATATACCAATAATGAAACCTCAAATTAACCACTCGTAATCAGCACAACAACTGAGGAACTCTTGCTATTAGTTAAAAAAGACAAAACGACAAAAAAAATATTCAGACATTTAGCAGACCTCCACTGCCTGGCAAAACCTACAACTATGACTGAACCGACAGAACTCCTCTTTACAAATTCTTCAGGAAAAACCGGCTCCAATAACAAAAATCCAACACCAAAAGCAACCAGCTAATACCACACTCTTCTCACAAAAACTCAAAAACCAAAACTATATAAAACTCCTCCTCTCACACACCTTTTCAATAAGCGTTATCATTTATTATAATATTTTATTTATATAATCATGTGGATAAAAATGTCTCTACCCAAAAAAACCTAGAATTAATAAAATTTATTTATTTCTCACGTACGTTGTTAAGCGCATTTCGCGCTTAATGTGCCATGTCTATCTTTATACAATCGAGCAGCTCGCACACCACAACCCAGAACAATGATAACAACTCATACATACATACTAATAATAACAACATTATAATACATCAAAAACATATAAATACATAATGCTGCATATACACACAATAATAAAAAAACTATTAATAATATACAATAGAAATAAAAAACAAAATAAAAAAATGAAATCTAAAACAAAAACACAAAATAATCACTAACATAACCCCAAAATATAAGTACCATATACGTAGATACCGATATACATCCTAACGTATAACCATAATATAAGTACATAAAAATATATAAATAAACCAAGAAAATCGTCCTCAACCCATTATTACCAATATGAAGACGGTTTCTCACGCAAATTAAGACAAACAATGCAATGTATAGCGAAAAAAAACTATAACAGCTACATTGAAAATAAAATGAACTACGATATTCTATAATTAAACAGGACGGATTCAAAATTATTTAGAATAAAAATATCCATCGATGCCATAAAAAAACTAAAGAAAACAGATTATAATGAAAAAAAAATATGAAAAACATTGTAAAAAAAATGTTGAACAACATTATGTATGGATAATGGAAATGATTTTTTTGAGGAAGAACAGACCCACCAAGAGGTGTCTTTAGTCGTCTAACTTGAAATACTAAAGACAGGAAAAAACAAGTCAAAAAAAGGATCTGTACAAATAGAGATCGAATGCTTTTATTATAACTAAAAAGAATGTATCACCAGAAATAAATAAAAGAGACGAGAAACGTGATAAACCACACAAAGAATGGACAGCCAAAAAGCATAAAAAAAACACGTGCGGGTTATATCTCCAGCCGAATTACCGAGGGGACGACGGAGAGGGACTTCGCTCAACACCCCATATAACTGTCACCTACACGCTAAAGCACTCACAGAACCCCCCTAAAAACGGAAAAATAATGAAAAAAAAATTATACAATATTATTAACTGCCAAGAACCACACAAACAGAAAAAACAAACCCGAGCAACTATAAATAAAAAACAATATTACAGTGACCATACTTGCTCTAACACGTTAAATACTGCCCGGAAACAATGGGAAACGGTTCAGGATGATGCAGAACTCTCAATTATCCGCCTGCCGAAGATCCTATAAGATAACAGAATATTAATAACAGTTTAAGCGCGTCGTCTCATTAATAAACCCACAGGCCCTATTAGAAAAAAAATATTTTTTGTTTTTTTAGAGTTTCATCCGGGAAATATGAAAATCTCGGCATTGCACTGCAAACTATCCGCTCCCAAGCAATAAGTTATTTATCTTTTCCTCAAAGACGAGAATTAATGAAAATGCTTTTTAGGTACGTTACAAATGCCAATTGGAAATTTTCCAATGAGGGCTGATGCCAGAACCCAAAAAAACAGATAATAAATATATACCTCAAGTACTTGATTACGATACTATCATAATATCTAAGTATATCTATAAATCAAAACAATCACAAAAAAATAAAACAATAATCACCATAACCACTATATATATATTACATAAACACAAAATACCCTACTATATAATATCCATATATATATACATGATAGTATATATATATAACTCTATAAATACTAGTACTATATAACAATAATCTCATACACATATATAATATACCCTACGTACATATACCTACGCAGACTAATAATAACTAATGATAATAACAAAACCCCAGCTCATAAACACACTACTTATAACCTCTCTATTCCATAATTAACCTAAACTACACTCCTACTACATAGAATACAACACTACCTACATAAAACCACCAATACCTCACCAAACACAACACCTAATATAGCTAACGTAAAAGACCAAGTACTCCATATAGTACAACTATATACACCCTAAAATACTACAGAAAACCACAATGTATATCACCTCAAATATTAATACCCTATACAATATTATAATATTATATATATATATATATATATAAAATATAGATAACTACCTACTAAGAATATATAAAACAACCATCCACCCCCCACCATATTACTACTATACGACCTATACATAACAACCCGTACTAATAAATATCACACTCACTAATCTATTAAAATTTCCCAGGAAGGGCTTCTCGCCCTCTCAGGCTCTCGAACCAGCGTTTCCTACTCTCCTTCTGGCCCGAACTCTTAACCTATTAGAACTCACCTCTAAGAGAAACCATGGTTCTCGAGGCCGCAACAACAACCAGCGTAGGATCGGTTTTCGCGACGGCCCAGTCCTCCTGACTGATCTAAACCACAACTCTCAGAGCTCAGTGTTTGGCCCCACATCACCCCGGACGTCCCTAGCCACCATTGCCAATTTCTGGTCCCTCATACGAGCCTCAAAATTCGTTCTGCTCACAGAGAATCTCAGAATGATTTATGCTGCCTCAAAGAGGCGACACTCTAAGAACTCACAACGCTCGAGCGCTCCAACACTAGAAACCAAGCTAATCAATACCAAGCAAAGTGACAACAAGCCAGAGCGCCGAGCCAACCAAACCGCCTTGCTAGCCCTTGCTACATCCCCTCACTCAACCTGCAAAAAAAGACAATTTCCATACGTAACATGACCGCGAACCGAAACACTCCAATGCTTCATTTAGACACACATAATCATTCTCCCTCGATCCACTTCTTCCCAAAAAACACATTGACCCAAAGGAGAGTACGAGTATTTCACTTCCAAATTTATAATTCCAGCCATATTTTAAGTTTTTCATTATTATCAAAAAAAACAGATAGAGATTCCAAATGTAATGTTCTAAACTTCTTCAGAATAATTCTTTTCTGTTTCAAAACTGCACCAGGATCATCAAGGTATTTACCATTAAACAGGTGAAGCCACACCTACAATAACAAATCGTTCTCTCAATTCTTGAAATGTTTATTAAAATATTCAATTTTGCTATATATATAGTAGTCAGAAACCCCTATTATATATATAATATACTCATACGTATATAATATACTACGTAAGAAACAGTCATTCTTGATCACAGGTCAATGATAAAAATCTCCTATAAAACCATGGGAATTAGGCACAAGCAAACATAATAAAAAAAATATATATACCTAACATATATACCTTAGTTATTTGGATTTAAATCAATACATAGCCATCACAAAAACTCCACTATATATAATATACACGATACCCGAATATATAACTATAAATACTTAAATATATACAAACTACTCACCATCCCTAACACAACATAAAAAAACACCCACAAACAAATATCTAACATATCTCCTATACCCTTTCATCTATCAATAGATAATTATAATGTATATATACTTATATACATCCCAAATAAATAATAAGCTATCAGGCACGATTTCTTGCGACCACCCTAACATAATATATATATATAACATATATAATATACATCAATACTACTAATCCTAATAATACTAATACCACATATCATATATACATATTTAATAAATCAAATCAACTATAAAAAGACACTAATATATAAGCATATATTATATAAATAATAACACTATACATTTTTACATTTAATATATACATACAATATATATATCGATAGATATATAATAAATATTATAGCACAAGTAAGTAATGAAATATAATAAACCTATACATTATACATTGGAATTGAAACATACACTATAATCAAAAAATATATCCATATAAGAATATAATAATAATAGATATATATAGCATATAAATAAAATATAACACAAAAAAAATAAATATAAAAACAAAAATTATAAAAGTAACTACACTAATAAATATATATAATAATACCTATATAATTCTAAATAAAAAATCTAATTATAATATATATAAATGATAAAATATACATAAATCATATCAATAGTATATATACCCCTCCTCGTATACTCTAAATAATACCAACATCGTAATAACCAATAATATATATAAAAATAAAATAAATAAATAAAAAAAATAAAATTATATAAATAAAAAAAAATAAAAATATTATTATAAAAAAAAATAAAAAAAATATAATATTAACTGCAAAAATAAAATTAGGATAGTCAAAAAAAAAACAGTACACGAAACAAAAATGATACACCCAGAAGTCTCCTACACCGGGCGGGCACATCAACAGGAGTCGAGGTAGGATGGTTCGTTGGAGTCGGATAGTCGTGGAAAAACGGGATCAAGAACAGACAAAGAAAAAAAAAAGCACGAACACCAAGAGACACACAACACATCATCGCACATATGCACAAATTCTCTCCCGCACACGAGCCAACAGAAAGGGTCGGAGATATCGGCCAAGAAGACAGGAAACCCAAAACAAAAGTACGGAAAGTGCGGGTAGTCGGGGGATACAGGAAAGTCGGAGTGGAACTCGGCGCCAGTCAGCGTCGTAGTCAACGTTTGGAGTCGCAGTTCTGGCGAGTGTACTATTCTGTACGTGATTCGTGAAGATTACCCTTAATGAGTCGGTGTTCGCGCTTCCCTGCGCGCGCAGTCTCGTCGACTCGACGAGAGATTCTGATCGCTACTATTCATTCGCTGCTGCATGCGTCGACTGCGCCGCCTGCTCTCACGCTGCGCTGTCCCGCGCGCTAGATATTTAAAGAGTAGAGATAGTACATTGAGAATGTAAAATTATATTGAGAGAGAAGTAGTATATATATGAGAATGATATTTAAAATTATGATATTATTATTAAATATATTATGAGAATTATTATTATGATATTATATATTATTATTATTGAATATATTATTATTAGGTAATTTAATATGAATTTAATGAATAAAAGAATTGAATCAGAAGAGAGAATTAATATAGATATATTTATAATTAATTATTTATTATTGATATTATCTATTATGATATTTATTGATGTAAATTAATTATTATATGAAGTTAATTGGAGCAATTCTCAGGAGGAAGGATGTATAAAATTAGATAGGTTAAGTGAGGAGTATTCGGATATCGGAATGCGAAAGGTGGATTATCTAATTTATGTCAGTGATAGCCAAAAGGAATTGCATATTATTAGCGATTAATATAAAAAATATTGATGTATATGTTTTAATAATCTCCTCGCAAACTTCTGCTAGAAATAAGTCGTCTGTGGCTTAGCATACAAGTAAGTCTCTCATGTTCAGGCAATGCAATAAAGAAATAAAATCTCAGTGTAAAAAGCGCAAACTGCAAAGAATCGACCTAACCATTATAATATCACATCACAATAGCATAAGTAAGCTCTATAAACACGGCTATAAGCAAATTAGGCGGTGCAACTCTCGTATAGTCCTCGACGTCTCACCAAGTGCGGCTGCAACATAACAAGATCAAGATCAAAGTAGCGTAAAAATAAAACTCACGGTGAAAAATAGGGTACGATAGTAGCAAAGCGCTATAGTACGATGAAGAAAGTACGTCAAACAAAGGACGGGTGGAGTACAGGGATAGGGGCAGTGAGTAAGTACTGAATGGTGAAGGAGAAGCTAAAAATATAATGAGCAGGGCAAATAGATAGGTAAGCGAAGGACCAACGTAGGTAGAGAGTGAGTCAGGCGCGCAAAAAACCACCAACGTACCAGTCCGACTCCTGAGAGAAGGTGGGAACCCGGAATAAGAAATACACCCACCCAGAACGGCAAGCAAAACGTCCTAATGTCGAAATATAAACATAAACAAAAGAGAAAAAAATAAAAACCACATAATAACACAAAACCCTCAATAGCAATCCATCCGATGAAAAAATGACGCTCAAAGCATATACGATACAGGAGCAGACGGAGCAGGCAAGTGGCAAGGTAGCGAAGAGGGTTAGAGGTGTACAGCGTGTCAATCCATAACGCACAGTCATAGGCAATAGAGGCAGGCTCATGACAAGAGCAATACGCCGGACGGGAGGAGGGCGGCTAGCAATAGGCAAGTAGGTATATAGGTAAGGCCAGATAATAATACGCTCAAGGGAGCCTATGAATCAGAACGGTGGATAGCCTCGAGCGATAGCGAAAGTGGACGACCAGTGCAGCCCGTAGAAGGCGATGTGAAGTAAGAAAGTGTCAAAAGAAAGGATACCTAAAGGCATAAGCAAACGGCGCGTAAGATCACATAGAGTTAACTGAGCCATGATCGGTAGGATGAATGCGGCACAGTTAGGCGTGAAGGGCGATAATGTAAGGGCTCAATGAAAAGTACAGTTGAGTAAAGTGCCACGACGAACGAGTCACGTGATGAGCGAAGGCAAAGTGGAGTCGGGACCTCGCCTAGGAGGGAGAAAATAGGTGAGTGGCATAAAAAGAATAACCGAAAACCAAGCAACACTACATCTGCGCGAAATAGAGGCAAGCAAGGGCTCCGGAACGACAACGGGAAAACGACCGTGCGCAGGGCAAAGCTAGGATACGGAAAATCGGCGACGAACTGAAACTCATGCCTTGGAGTGAAGGGGCGAGCTCCAAGACTGAGCCAGATATGAACTGTGTGGGAAGAACTCCATAATGGTACAGATCAATTATAAGTAGATATGGTGATAAGTAGTTGGAGTGGTGGAGGGTAGTAGGGTATATAGTAGGTAGTATAGGGTGTGAGGTAGTTGGAGGGTGATGATAATATATAAGGTGGGTATGGTAGTGTGAGGGGGATAGTAGTAGTGTAGTAGATTATGTAGTAGGGTTGATATGATAGATAATTAGGAGGAATCAGTGATAGGACGAGCAGTTAAAGGGGTAAGGGGAATAACGATACGAAAGAACCAAAAAGCGGGTTGGTGAAAGCATCGGGATAAGTGAGTGGGAGATATACGTTATGAATCAGGAGGTGATGAATTCCTATCGTAGAGGACAAAAAAAACGTCTCATTAGAAAGTGTGTGAGATGATGCTTTCGAAGTTGAACCAGGAGCCGAGGAGTAAAGATAGGGAAAGTGCTAAAGGAACTATACGAGGGCCATTCCAGATAGCAAATTTGTAAAAATGTGGCGATCTGTCGAGTCGCGGACAATATAACTCTATAAAATGTAGTTGCAGCTAATGGAAATGACTCTGTTCGAGTGAATTTCGAGTATTATGAAACCTTTCACATGGATATAAGTTTTGTGAGATGGAATGAGGTGCAGAGTGTGAAAGCCCCATAACATAACAGTATAGACAAAGGTATAATAGTAAGGGAAGTTATGTAAGTAGCTTATAGATTATGGAATGGAGATACATACAAGCAGCGTGCACTCCGGTGATTATTGCTAAAACATAAAAATACGTGATCATAAACAGCTACATTGTGATATTAACTTCGGGAAATAAATTCAGGAGAGACGATCGTCGATCTCCTCGTAACGTTCACCGAAGAGCTCTATGCTCGTTAGCTAAAAGAGCACAATAGAACGACACAAGGGAAATAAAATAGATCCCTTTAATGGGTGTATAGTATCTTGGCTGCATGCAATTAATATGAACATAAGCATCTGTTTAGTCAGAAGAATAGTGTATTAAAGAAGCAGAAAAAAGCTTTCAGTCAACAAGATTTCCAGTCGCGATATCATAATATGCCTCTCCCCCAAAGTTTCTTCCAAGAGAAAAACGCAAGAGAAGAAAATAACCACGCGCTAATACTATATAACTATCAGCATATGAAAGAGCGAACAATAATTCTTCAACAAACAGAGAAAAAGAAAATCATGACGGCAAGTGCGAATCTTTCAAATAACCCACAGATATTATAAAGGCTTGGCGACGGCGCGTTTCCCTACTATACACGAGAGAAAAGTAAGAGACTCACACAACGTAAGACATGACGTTAGATTATTTGCAATTCTGCGCTATGCTGCAGACGGAGGGAATAAAATACTAGAGCAGGCAAAGATGGAGGACGAAGGACCAAGCTTAGAGAGTAGAGAGGCTAGTAGCGCGCTCAAAAAAAAATACTTCATACCGGAGCTCAAGCCGCCCTAGAGTAATATAGATAAGGTTAATAGATAAGAGAAAGAGAAGGATATATGAGAAAGATATAAGCATTAAAATTTTAAACTTTAGGCATTATTTGGGAAGAGTAAAGATGAATAATAAACGAAGCTAAAAAACAAATATTTTATGAAAGGCAGAGAGAATAAAATTGGATGAGAAAGTAAAGTAATGAATAAGATAAAAAGAGAATCGTGAGAATAAATCCATAGTAGCAGGATATGTACGACACAGGAGGAGTATTATCGAATAAACTAAAGGTGAGTAGGTGAGAAAAACGGTAAAAGAATAAGACTACCGCAGGGTAGGGGGGTGAGTGCATCAACACACATAACACTAAACAATTATGAGAAGAGTATAGAATAAAATACTTTTTATTCAAGAGAAAAAAGAAGATAGAGACTGTAGTGAGATCTAATATAGATATATATAATAAGAGACAGGATAGTTGGATATAGATAATGGAAAATTCTATGTTAATAACTTATAATGAATATAGTTTGAGAGAGAGAGAGATAATAATAATATAAAGAGAAACGTAAAGACTGAAACTAATTGGAGGAGGCAGATGTAGAAGGGGTGAAGGAGTACGGCTTAATAAACGAAGAATAAAGAAGAAAAGATAGATAGAAGTAAGATTACCAAATGAAGAATAAGTAATAGAATGGAAAATGATATAAAAATAATTAAATGAATAAGGTAATAATAATAAACATGTTCAATAATTAAATGAAGATTATAAGATAAAAGGTTCTATAAAAATAAGATAAAGAATAAGTAAATTAATAGTAAATTAATAAATATAAAGAAATAAAAAAGTAAGAAGAAGAAGTAAAGAAGATGATATAAAAATAAGAAGTAAAGATAGAAGAAGTGACGATAGAAGAAGAGAGATAGGTGAAGAGAGAGAATAACTGAAGGAATATAATAAGAACCGGAATACATTATCCACGAATCGACATTATTTACATAAGGTACACAGCAAATACCGACGGGCAAACACTACTTAATATCATTTCAGTATATATACTGTCCACCGCAGTTTCTCGGCAGGGCATTTGCAGCGCATCTATTTTTCAAACTCGTTCTCCGCGAAGACAAGCATAAGGAGCAACCAAGAAGGCGGGAAAGAGAGAGAAAAAAAACAAAATATAGACGTAGGCATTGGTCCACATGATATATATATATATATATAGCACAAATGAGAATCATAGTGGCTAGGGCATGGGGCGATTCTCACTAGATATTGTGAGTCCTATGATTGAGTGAGATTATAGCTTCCTCGCAAAGGAGCGCCGCCCCCCGGGATCATGCTGATCATCCGCCGCATGAGTCCGTAGTTTACGTAGTCTCAATGAGATATCTCTGGGTGGAAGGGAAAAATTGAGAAAGCTCACACGTCGAAGAGCCCACCGCTTAAGAATGTGAGAGTAGAATAAAGATCAAACAATGATATAATTCAATAGAAGATAAGTTGTGGAGATTATAAACGATTGGAAGAGAAAGATGAATAAGAGAGCGAGGAAATAAGGCAAAGTTATTTAGTTGAAGTTAGTGTTAGAGATTAGAAGAAGTAATATATATATAGAGACTATGATAATAGACCATGTATTGATAGGTTTTGTGTATGTATGAGTTTAGTGTATATCGGTGTATATCTAACGTCACGTATATGAATATCAGTCTATGGTCGGGTTGATGTCCGACGGGTGTGGGGTAGGTGAAAGCATGAAATAACTCAGTCACATGTCGTATGACTTTACTATATTCACGATGTAAGTTAATTGACGGAAGGCCAAGCAATTAAAGTAGATACGAAATAGAAGCGGACTAGATTTATTAAATCATATTTATTTCGATAATATTACACAAATTATAAATCGATGTGTGCAATTTCGTACCGAACGGCTTTACATGAATAACGCGTAGAAATACAATTGCGCGACGACTCCGAGCCGAACCAGCTAAAATTAGTTGGGTCTGTGCTCAATCAGGTTGTATTCTGTGTAGCTGTGTCTGCAACTTAATTCTTTGATGCCAAGCGCATATAAACTGATAAGGAAAGCCGCCACAAGTTGCCAAACCTCCGCCGGAGAGTGCAGTGAAAGAATAGTATGTCCAATCATAATAAAACGGGCTATAGAGAGAAACACCTAACGAGTCAAATATTCAGACAGGCTAGACAGTAGATAAAGGAACACGGGATAGTGAAATTAATGATCGAGTAAAGGCAGGGAAAAATGAAAACAGGAGGGAGAACGGACGGGGCCAAGCATCCAGCAGACAACACAGGGAAAGGAGAATACGTAAGATAACAGGTAGGGTAGGTTATTATAAGTATAATAAACTCCGGAAACTATATCAAAACAAAAAAAAAGAAAAAAAAGAAAAAGAAAAGAACGAAAAAGATGAGGGCGAACAAATAAAAGAAAACTCAAATGCCTCAGGAAAAGAGAGAATAAAGTATAATGGAGACGGTGAGGTATTATATGAAGTTACGTTAGAAAAGTATAAGAAATAGGATAGCGTAAAATGAGCCATCGGTTCATCTAAAGTCGCGTGAGATTAAAAAAGCGCAAGGCTCGCGATGACAGAAATACAGCGCAGACAAAAGGCAGGAGTGTAAAAGAAGTGAAAGTACGCCAAGGTGCCCCGAAACCCAAATAAGTGAAGCCGGAAAAGAGAGATGCGGCTCAAGAAGGGACCTAAGGGGCGCAAAGGCCACCCGCCCCCTCACGAAAAAATAGTCACTGGAGTAGACTCACTACACGGCTCTAAGATCTGAAAACAGACGGGAAAAAAAAAGAAGAAATAAATAAAATAGACTAGAAAGGTGCGACGCTACGGGAGTGGTTGTAGCGCGTCATATAGGCAACAATACCTAGCGAGTCAAATGGAAAGTGAGTCGTCGAGGTAAAAGTGTCACACGATCACATAAAGCACGGATAGAAGGGGAGTGAGGACTAAATAGGGAAAGGCGTAGAGATAGAAGAGGATAAGTCAAGGTGGGAAGTGTACGGATGGAGGAAGAAGAATCCAGCGCGCCCGCTCTACGCGCGCGTGCAGTCGTACGGATAAAAGAGGAGGATGGATAGGAAGGTAAGAGAGAGAGAAGGTAAGTGTAAAGTAAGTAGTGTAAAGATGAAGAGTAGTAGAGTAAGAGTAAAGGTGATATATTATATATAAATGAGAAGAGTAGGATACGGAGGAGAGATGAAGGATTAATTAAGATAAAGAGAAAGAGTGGTAAGTATATAAGAGTGAGTAAGTAGAGTATGAGGAGCAGGAGGATGAAGTAAGGTAAGAGATAGAGTGGATAGCTCGCAAAATAAGGCAGAAGACCTACAGGACTCAAAGGTTACCTCGTGGATTAGTAGATATAAGATTAAGAAGAGATATATAGATAGGATGAAGATATATATAGTATATATAGTAAGGAACTAAGATTATATAAAGAGTAAAGAAGAGAAGTAAGTAGATTAATAAAAAGATGATATAATATTTAACGATAGAGATGAAAGCATAGATAAATATATATATAAAAGAAAGGTGGGAGTAGAGCATAAAACTCAAAAAACCGAAAAGGAGGAGGATACGAGAGACCAACAAAAGGGTGACCCGCTACACGCATAGTGGAAAAATATCTACAGCTGCCCGCTAAGAGAAATAGAAAGAGAGAGATATATATAAATAGTAGAGGAGACGTAGGTGAATTGAAGTATAGATATATATATGTAAAACGAGAAGATGATAGTCTTATTAATGTAAGATATAAAATTTAGATAAAAATGAGAGAATTTATTATTATATTAATTAGAATAAAAAGAAAATAAATATTTAAAAATGATATAAATTTCGGAAAGTAGAGAGATGAAAAAACGGACGAGAAGATAGAGAGGCCTAAGATTGCCGCCAAGGGGGAGGCGGGAGTGCGAAGACCAAGTCACCCATGTGTAAAAAAGTTTGTTATAAAGGAATAAATTCTTGTGTAGAAAAAAACGTGATGTGCTGCTATTGCAATCAGTATGTTAAAAATTTACTGCCCAAGCCAAACTGTCAAAAAATACGCACACAAACCCGGCGGTATTGTTATAAATCTAATTAAATGCTCTGTCTGTGTATGATTTAAAAAAGACTCTAAAGCTCCTACACACGGTCACAAAGACATGTGTGACAACATCGTGGCCTTGCGCGGCGCGCGGGGGAGGGCGAAAAAGTGTAGGACAGCGGAAGGCAATGTAGCGCAGCCGGGGCCGGAAGTGGATTTGACTGTCGCAGTCGGAGAAGGCGGTTTATAGAGGATGCATGGCACGTCCGGAGAGGTGCGTATACGAGAGTCGAGAGCAGTATATAGAAGAGCGAACTGATCTGACCGTAGCTAAACGAAGAGACTTAGTCTATAACTAATCAGGAAAGAGAGCAGCACTGGCGAGGCGTAAGTGAGTAAAAGGGGTCAGTGCATGCTCAAAGTGACATTAGATATTACATAAGACAATATATAGAACTTAAGTGGTTCATATTAAGGTGAGTGCACCAATAGTAGATAAGAGAGCTGACTCGAAATACAATAACTGTCAACTCCGAAACACGGAGGTATGTGAAATCTAAGTACTCGTAATTAATTTAGATTCTACTACACTAAAGAAAATAACCGGCATGCCAAAGGGAAACCAGAGGTGGGCAGGACCAAAGACCACTTCAAAAATCACAAAAACAGGCTCAATGGAAGTGTAGGGAAAAATGACAGTAACTGAAAAACAGAGTGAAAGGACGGCAAAGCAAACATAGAAGAGGCCGAAAAAAGAACAGAGAAAACAGGAAGCAAAAGAGAACAGAAATAAAGAAAGGCAAAGGTTTAAAAAGAGAAACAAAGACCAAAGGAAACCAAAGACCAAGTTCACGAAGAAAGAGATCGTTAGAATCAAATAAAAAAGGCAGGCAAACACAAAGAGGGGAGAGCCGTGAGAGAGAAACAAACAGACAAACAGAAAGACAATACGGACAAAAAGGAAACAGAAAAATGATGGAGAGAAACAAGGAAGAGCACAAGAAAAGGCCACAAGGAGCGAAAAACCAGTAATACCAAAAAGGAAGAAACGGCAACTACAGAGGGACCAAGCGCCACGGAGGGCAAAGGGGAGACGAGAAACAGTGCGACAGAGGGAGAACGAAGGGGCGGAAGGGGGAGGCGGGAGGGAAAAAGGGCAACAGAAAAGAGAGCACGAAACCAGGGAAAGCGAAAAAAGCAAAACGAGGAATGCAAAAAGGAGGCGGGCCCAAAGCCAAACGAAAAGGGAGGGAAAAAAGCCAGACGGTAAAGGAATTTGACAGAGGAAGGCGGAAGGGCGAGAGCACGAGAAAAAAGCCAGAAGAAAGAAGGCACAAACCAGAGAAGTCGAAAAGAGCAAAGCAAACCAAAAGAGTCGCCCAGAAGCCAAACGGGAATGGAAAGAAAGCCAGACCGCGAAGAATCTGGTGACTTGGAGCCGAACGAAAATGTCCGGAACCAGAAAGAAAGAAAAAACCGACAGAAGCGCGGAGCAGCGCAAGCGAGCAGAAGAGCGCGCAGGGGCAGAAGCCAAACGGGGCGCCCCACCAAAAAAGCCGAACAAGCAAGCACCCAGAGAAGAAGAAAAAAATCAGAGAAAA
>JABUQX010025410.1:57500-60000 GCA_015478945.1 Trachelipus rathkii | reverse complement strand
ACCATACGTCTCACCTGTGATCAACATATACATTCTCTGGACTGAACATAAACAGCAAAATTGTCTTGGAAACCTCATATCACAATGGTTGCTAAGGTGGCCTCAAAGAGTTGGAAATTCTGTTCAGATACCAATAATTATTTTTTCAACTCAGTTACTCCAGTTATAAGTTTCTTATCCGCCCTAGTATGGAGTATTGTTCTCATATTTTGGGTGACTCCGGTTCCACCCTCCATTTGGATAGGGTTGATCTAAGTCTAAGAGACTAATAAACTGTCCCCTACTTTCAAACTTTATTGACCCTCTTTCTATGCGACTTGATATTGGCGCACTATCTCTTTTCTAAAGGTGTATTACAGCTGAAGGTGCTCAAGGTAGTTTACCTCTTGCATTCATCTACTATTGCATCGCCCTCGTATCACAAGAGATTCTTTGCTCTCACATTAATTTTGAGTGAGTATTCAAAGTTCAAGACGTCCGTTGTGGTGTCTCCTTCTTTCTAGCCACATCTGTACTGTGGAACCCCTTGCCGTCATCTGTTTTTTCAGTCGGATTAAATCTTTTTCTCTTTAAGGTCCACGTTTGCGACCACCTAAGGGAATTGCGCAGGACATAGAAATGGGTGGGTTTTCTTTCCTTTTATTTTCTCACCCCTTCTTGAAAAAGACCCTGCCTGTGAGTAGTGGTGACGCGATAATATATATACATATATATATATACAGTACTGGCATATTTATTATGGATTTTTTTAAAATTTGCTTTTTTTGAATAGAAAGGTTATGAAATTTAATTTATTTCAATTTTTTTGAATTTATTTTAATACATCAGGACAATATAAATATTTTAGTACTTGGTTTGGACACCTTTGGCACCTGCAAGTGCTTTAACGCGACTGGGCATGCCAGTAATTAAAGTTCTGCACAAATTCCGGATTTTTTCGGAATGAAACCAAACCTGAATAAGACGTTCCATGAGCTT
The DNA here is from genome assembly GCA_015478945.1 of Trachelipus rathkii. Classification (NCBI taxonomy): domain Eukaryota; kingdom Metazoa; phylum Arthropoda; class Malacostraca; order Isopoda; family Trachelipodidae; genus Trachelipus; species Trachelipus rathkii. The sequence continues at coordinate 59,022 of JABUQX010025410.1, read as the reverse complement.
TACTTTGGCCGTAATTGGAACATCGTGTATTTCATCTTTCAACACGGACCACAAACTCTCAATAGGGTTCATGTCAGGTGAATTTCCAGGCCATGGAAGTACCTCTACGCCATTCTGTGCGAACCATCTCTTTACTAACTTCGCTGAATGACACGGGGTGGAGTCCTGTTGAAAAATCCAAGGTCTATCGCCAAACCAATCCCTTGTTTGAGGTAGTAAACGAGTTTGTAGTACATTTATATACTTATGCTGGTCCATGGTGCCTTCAACAATCATCAATCGACTTGGGCCATGAACAGAAATGGCACCCCACACCATGATTTTCTGTGGAAATTTTACCGTTTTTTTCAGGCATTCGGGTTTAAATTCCTCACCTGATCGCCTTCTCACGCTCTGCACACGATCATCAAGCACAGCAATGGTGGATTCATCAGAGAATACAATCTGGAGCAATATAAAACACAATATGAACAGTAGGAAAAGCATAGAAGATGATGCAAGTAGGTAAACAAGTACAGAAATTCATGATTTTAAACCATAGATGGTTGATAATTCAGTAATAATGATATTTTCAAGTGTCATTGCGATTTTACTAATAACAAATGCTCTTTTATGAGTGATAAAAGAAATAATATCTATCTGATCAACTCTTACCTGCTCCCATTGCTCAGAAGTCCAATGAATATGAGTCTGAGCCCAGGCATTACGTGCCCGTTTCATTTCTAAAGTTAGTCTAGGCTTCTTTCTTGGACGATAGGCTTTTAATCCAGCATCTAATAGCCTCCTATTGGCGGTTTTTATAGAAATAATAATCCCCTCTGCTGATAGAACATTGGAAAGCTTCCTACATGATAGTCTTCTATTTTTCAGAGCCATTTGAACTATTTTTCTGTCCTCCCTGGGTGTTGTTTTTCTTTTCTTTCCACATTTGCCAACCCTATTTGAGCTCAAACTGTGACCGTATTTCAATTTCTTTTTAATATTACTAACTGTTTGAGTTGAAACCCCAAGTTTTGCTGCAATTTCTTTCTGTTTTAAGTTGCTCACTTGCAATAACACATTAATCTGTCCGACTTTCCGTGGACTCAAATCACTAACTTTACCCATATTTGATCACTTTTATAAACTACCAAAATATCTGAAAATAATGGTATTATTATTAAATTAATACAATAAAACACTAGTATACACTAATTATAACAAATAATAAAAGGTGTAAATCATCGCTAACACACACAACTCCCGTGAAAGCAGGATAGCAACTGAACGTGAAAATATAATAAACACTGAATAATTCACCAAATCTGTCATTTTTGCCAGATACTGCCACACAATACTTTAAAGTTTGGTAAATAAATAGTAAAATATTTATATTATCCTGGTGTATTAAAATAAGTTCAAAAAAGTTGAAAAAAATTAAATTTCATAACCTTTTTATTCAAAAATAGCAAATTTTTAAAAAATCCATAATAATATCAGTAAATATACAAACTTTAACATACTATTATACTTATATATATAT
>JABUQX010025410.1:45000-52500 GCA_015478945.1 Trachelipus rathkii | reverse complement strand
TTGGCCTTTTCAGTTGGAGAGTTAGCAACAGAACCATCAGATCGAATAAGAGAGGAAAAGTAGATTTTTCACAGAAGTTGCCAGAAATGTCTTTGGCAAGAGGCCAGAAAGATTTGTCAGTAGGAGAACCAAGGAGGTTAGCGCACTTTCGTTTGATGAAAGCCCGCTTTGCTCGTCGAAGAGTATCCCTGCAACGATTTCTAGCTGAATGAAAATTAGCGAGAGTGATAGGAGAATGAAAATTTTCACACTACCGATATGCACATTGTTTCAAACCTGAATGGCCTGAGAGCAAACACGTGATTGAACCATGGATTATGAGGGAAGAAAGATTTAGTTTTAGAAGGAATAAATCCGCTTGGTCCTATCAACGACACTACAGCTTCCCACCTTGTCGGCAGAAGCCGAAGCGTCACCAGAGACAAAGCAGTAGTCATTCCAATTATAGTTAGCGAAGCAGCGCAAAGCCCCCAATCGGCCCGATCAAAGTGCCAGAAAGAACGCACAGGGCAGGATGGAGCTGTTGGAGAGAAGGTATTGAAGATTAAGAGATATATGGTTGTGGTCAGATTTACCAATAGGAGCAAAGTTAGTGTATTTATAGAGAGAAGGACCAGTGGTGAAACATTGATCGTGTGTTCAATAATTGGCTAAGAAGATCCGGAATATGTGTAGGCTCATTAATTAGTTCTCCAGATCAGCAAGAATGCTGGAATGATTCGGCCTCCTCCCACCTAAATCAGTATGAGAGATCCCAACCATTCAGTGTTATGGTGTACATTGAAATCTCCTAGATAGAGTGACCTCAGTATTTGGATGAGAAGATATAACAGTCTTCGTGAGAAGTAGTAAGATATTCAAAAGGCGTGAAAATCTGTTCTATTAGGGGAGCAGTAGCAAAAGCACAAGATTATTGTAGTAGAAGGAAGAAAGTTATTTGCCACAGAACATCGAAATTAGGTGATTCTGAGATTCACGAGACGTGTTACTGGAGTGTTAATGTTAACATAGGCACATACTCCACCCTTAGACGGAAATTGCAAAATAAGTTATAGCTTGATACGTTAAACGAGTTAGAGGATGAATTCTTAGCCATCTGAGTCTCGGACAAGAGAAAAGGTTAAGGCTAGAGTTAGAGAGGTGGTATTCAACGGAAGCCGAGTTGGAATTTAAGCCACGCATATATATATAGTTATTATAGTTATATAGTAGTAGTTAGCAAAGAAAGTATGTTATTGGTATTATTGCTATATATATATATATATATATATATATATTATGCTATTATATATATATATATATATATATATATGGTATATATTTAGTATATATATATATATATATATATAAGTTGTTATAATTAGTTACTATATATATATATATATATGTTATTATATATATATATATATATATTGTTGGTTATTATTTTTTTTTTAAATATATCTTATATATATATTATTGTTATTATTATATGTAAATATATCTTCCTGGGATTCATCTGAAGTTGAAATATATATATATAGCAGTATAGCAGTTATATATATATATATATATATATATATATATATATATATATATATATATATATATATATATATATATATATATATTGATAAAATATCTCCTCGAGTGATTCTTCACTTACCAGGATTAGATCCCGGGCCCTCGCAGACGGAATAGCAAGTGTGTTGACCACTTGACCGCGATGAGCTAAAAAGATACGCGACTTAAACCAAAGCAAGAGAACTTGTCAATCGGGAAAAGGACTCTTATAATCAGATGATACCTCAGCCGCGCATCTCCGCTCACACTCGGGTCAAAGGCAATACAGGAACCATGTAAGGAGAACACTCAAATACCGGAGAATTCATTTGTATTGATGTTAAATACTGCAATAGACCGCAGCTCAATATGCATTCATAAAATATCTCCTCGAGTATTTCTTCACTTACCAGGATTAGATCCCGGGCCCTCGCAGACGGAATAGCAAGTGTGTTGACCACTTGACCGCGACTTGTATTCCGTCTTTTTAGCTCATCGCGGTCAAGGTGTCAACACAATTGCTATTCCGTGAAATGCACCGGAAACAGAAAAGTAGTAGAAGAATATGACACAAATCGAAAAGAAAGCCCAGCCTTACCGCCCCATTTATACCTATTATTGAGAACTCGTCGCAGTCAGAAAATCCACCCTAGAGCTTCACTGGACTGCGACGTACCCTCACTATGGCATTTCGTCAGTGTAGGGTTCATCCCTTGGCCCAGGTGGGCAACAACCATACCCCCTCAAAAAACCCCGCCATTCACTCCTATTATGCACCTTTCTTCTCGCCTCTGCCAAACTCACATTTCTCTCCTCCAGACATTCCTTTACTGCAAGGGTGGCCAACCTTTTGCATATCATACGCCAATTTTTTTCACAGACGAGTTCAGATGCGCTATATATATATATATATATATATATATATATATATATATATATATATATATATATGGTATATATATTTATATATATATATATTAGAAATATATATATATATATATATATATATATATATATATATAAAGAAATCACAGAACATATGAATTCTCTATTAATTATATTTTTAGAATTCTTTGATTTAAAAAATACGACACTAATTTCTAATATGCTCACTTATGAAAAAAATAAAAAGCAAATACTTTAAGAAATATGAGAAAACACTGCCTCACTATCACTGATGAACACAAAATTTCCACTGATGGTCATTGACGATGTTTTATTTTACACAGAAATTTAAAATCAAGTTTCAAACATGAGTTTTGGCGGGAAAATATATTGGATATGAGAGTCGACGCTACAGAAAAAATGCATAAACATTACGATATTTGTTACATACTTCTTTATATCTTGCCAGATTTAACAAATTTCTGGAAATAAAATGAATTTTTAGTTTTTATTAAATAAATTCGTAAGAAATATACTGACATAGCCCAACTAAAATATAAAATCTCCCGTAGCGTTGCGCCACTTGTATTCATCCAATGCGTAACGTTTGGTGCATGCGCCAAGGGTTGGCCACCCCTGCTTTACTGACTCAATCCACTTTTTCTTCGGTCTCCCAGCCAATCGATTCCTAACACACTCACCACTATACATCCGCTTAACCAACCGACTATCATTCATCCTTTCCACATGACCAAATCATCTCAATATACTTTAATTTTTTCTCTCATTTACCCCTTTCTTCACACCACACAACTCTCTAATACGTTTATTCCTTATTTTATCAATTCTCCTCACACCTAACACGCCTCTAAGATTGTCCATCTGAACACATTGTACTTTAGATCTATACCTCTTATTCCAGCATAGTTTCACTACTATACATTAACACAGGTAACAACATACCCTCATGTAAGACCCTAGCGCACTCAAGACTTAGTCCCTTTACATCCACCAAGGATTTAATTGCAACAGCCACCTTCCTGCCATTCACAACTTTCCTACTACACTCTGCATCATCCGTTCCCTTTTCATCCAACATATATCATAAATATTTAAACTCAGACACTTGTTCCAGCTGCTCATCATCTAACAACTTCACACTGAGGACTGTCTTCACCCACAACCATAACCTAACTCTTATCTACGTTTACTTTCAAACCTCTCCTTTTACACACCCTGCCAAATCTCTCTACTAATCCTCTCAAATTCTCTTCAGATTCACCACACAAAACCAAATAGGGCACCCTACACTCGCCTCCGTTCTCCATCATTCTAACACCATTCCCTGCACCCCCATCTCTAATTCTTTCATAACCCCATCCATATACAAATTGAATAACCAAGGAGACATAACACATCCTTGCCTCACTCCGCTATTAATATTAAACCAATCACTTTTGACACCTTTTATTCTTACACAAGCTTCACTATCGTCATACATACTTTTGATTCCATTCAGAACCCTACCACCAACACCATATATCGCTAACATCTGCCATAAAGCTTCCCTATTAATCCTATCATATGCATGTTGCAAATCCATAAAACCTAAATACAATTTGTCCTTTTTCTCCCTTATTTTCTCAATTATTTGTTTCAATGTAAAGATTTGATCCACGCATCCTCTACCACTCCTAAACGCACCTTGTTCTTTACCAATCAGTCCTTCAGTCACTCGACGCACTCTTTCGACCAAAATACCAGCATATATCTTCCCTACAACACTCAATAAACTAATTTCCCTATAATTCCTACAGTTCTCCTTATCTACCTTACCTTTATATAACGGTACTATTACTGCTCTCCTCTAATCCCTCGGAACTACACCCTCCATAATCGCTTTATTACACAATTCCAAATCCAATGAATCACCATCTCGCCTCCTTTCTTGATAATTTCACCAGTAATTTCATCCATACTTGCAGATTTACCATTCTTCAACTTTCTCATTCTACCCATTACCTCCTCCTTGCTAATAACCTCATCCCCAAAATACCTTTTCCTTCTTGCACCATCAAACCTACACACATTCACTATCACCTCTTCATCACTGCTAATATTACACAGATTTTCGAAGTGTTCTTTCCACACTCTCCTTACATCCATTTCATCAGTTACGAAAGCACCATCCCTATTCATTATTCTAAGCAGGTTCCCCTTATTCTCATTCTTAACCTTTTGCGCTTTCTTCCAAAAGAGCTTCCTATTCCCTTGTAAGTCCCTATTCATCCTCCTTCCAAACTGTTCATTTACCTTTTCTTTTCTCCTACGTATGCACCTTTCAGTAATTCTTTTTTCCTCCTTATATAATTCCAAACATCTTTCTTTTGAAACTTCATCATTGGCTTTTAGTACATTCAACCATGCATCTTTTTTACTTTTAATCACTTGCATCACCCCTTCATTCCACCACTCACTGTTAGCATTCTTACTTCCTACTTTAGCACATTCACATACTTCCTTTGCACTGCTAAAAATTGCTTCCTTCATTTGCTCCCAGATTTGTTCAGTTTCAACTTGTTCACATTCAACTGATTTACTTGTGAGCTCTCTTAGATACTTATCCTTATTACCTTGTGCACTGAACTTCTCACTCTTAATTCTACCCACCTCCTTCCGTATCACCTTCCTCTCCATCCAAACCCCCACTAACTTAATTTTACATAGAACAATATAATGATCCGATAATCCCATTCCTAATCCCCTCACTGATTTAACATCCAACACATACTTCAACATCTCCTTCACCAACACAAAATCAATCATACTATTCACTTCAATACCATCTCTACCTACACTAACTCTAGTATACTTATGGATATTCATGTGTTTAAAGAAAGTATTACTTACACACATACCTTTCTCCTCACAGAAATCAATCATCTTCCTACCATTCTCATTTTCTCCCGACACTTCAAAACCACCTGTTATACCATTCTTTTTTTATCACCTATCCAACCATTTAAGTCCCCCAACACAATCAATCGGAAGCTCCTACTCGCCCCATCCAAAAAATCATTCAGATTATCCCAGAAAATCGTACTCTCTTCAACATTTCGCTCAGATGGACCATACGTCACAACCACAAATACCTTGACATTTTCAAACTTAAATATATATATATAGTCTACCATAGCTCTGTACCACAAGTCACTCATCAAAATTGCAACTCCTTCTCTCCCCCTCTCATTCCTTTCAACACCAGCACACACACATTTCACACCACACCACTCATTTTCACCGTTTCCTTTCAATCTTTGTTTCAGCCACAGCGAGCAAATCAAATTTGCCCTTCTAAATATATCCATCACCTCTCTCCTCTTTTCCTCAACATTTATTCCTGACATTCCATGTACCCATACGATTCATACATTTTCGTCGAAAGATAGAAGGCCGTTTACTGCGATCACGACCTTCTCCGAGGCCTGCATTAGCATTCCTGGCAAGATATATATATATATATATATATATATATATATATTATATATATATGTATAAGCTATATATAGTTATATATATATATATATATATATATATATATATATATATATATATATATATATATATAAGTATATATATATGTTATATATATATGCTATATATATATATATATATATATATATATATATATATCGTTTACGGCTATCACGACCTTCTTCGAGGCCTGCATCAGCATTCCTGGCAAGATATATATATATATATATATATATACAGAGCAGCAGTTAGGCGCGTATTGGTTATATATATATATATATATATATATATATATATAAGGTTAAACAAAAATTAGATATGGCACTAGCTTGAATAAAAAAAATATACATATATATATATATATATATATATATATATATATATAAGGAGCAGCAGTTATATATATAAGGTATATTGCTATATATATATGTTATATATATATATCAGAAGAGATATTATATATATATATATATATATATATATATATATATATATATATATTATATATATATATATATATATATTCCAGACAGCATTTTAAACTTGTATTAAATTTGAAACAAGTTTGCAAAGTCAAACATGCAAGCTTGTTGCAAGTTTGCCTTGGATATCTGCACGTTTGATTCAAAGTTGTATCGCTCGTACTAGTTGACACCGGTCAGACTTGCAGCAAGTTTGCAGTGCAAAATGAAAGTGTAAATGAAATTGAAAATAAAGTTCTGAAAACTTAAATGAAAGTTGAAAACAAAGGTAATTTGTACGATCTTTTAATTGCTTAATTAAGTATCTTTTAATAACCACAGGTTAACTAAGATGACTCCGATTAACTACTGATCGAAGACGTTGCGCATGCTTGAAGTCTGACTCACTCGCGTTTTGATTTCTGGTTTTGTTTTCTTGAAATTGCATCAAACTCGAGCAAGTTATTATGAAATTTTCACAATGTATCTGATTATTTCCTATCTCTTCTCTAACATCAATCACACAAGCAAAATGTTTGATGTTACTATTATCTTCCTTGCTTCTGTTACTCCTCGGAGGAGCATGGGCCTCTCTCTCTCTCTCTCTCTCTCTCTCTCTCTCTCTCTCTCTCTCTCTCTCTCTCTCTCTCTCTCTCTCTCTCTCTCTCTCTCTCTTCTGCTTGGTTGGTTCCTGTTACTTATCGAAGGAGCATAGAACCTCTGTCATGATTCGTCATCTCTGGTGTATCATAATATTGGTCTCAGTAATCGAGTGATTTTAATTAAGCCGTTGAGGTGGTTAGTCTGCAAAACATTGACTTGGTGTTGCTTCCCCACTCACCAGAATTCGATCCTTGAGCATAGAGAATGCGAGCGAAATGTTTTGACAATTAAGCTACAGAATTCGTTTTACTATTACCTACTCAAGTTTTTTTTTCTCTTTATTATATATTTGAGTTATATCAAAACTATAACGCCAATTACTCTCACCAAAACGACTTTTATTAATTCAACTATTTATTCTTTGAATTTGGCATTTTCATTAAGCTACTCTACAAGTATTCCTTACATTTCTCTT
>JABUQX010025410.1:35000-40000 GCA_015478945.1 Trachelipus rathkii | reverse complement strand
GTGTGGGGCTGTATAAATCAGAAATAAAATTCGATAATGTGAAGAGCTATATCGATCTAATTCTATAATTCTAATAACAATTCATCAGATTTTTTAATCCCTAAAAATTCCCATTTGGCAAAATTGTCTTGTATACAAGTTTAAAATCAAAAGATTTTGGTAACTATGATTTAAAATATAGAAAGAGAAATTAAAAATTAAAAAAATTAAAAAATGAAGGATTCTCAGTTTTCCTAAAACTGCTATAAAGAACTCTCTTCAAAAAGGAAACATTTTTCGGATCATTTCCTAAAATCTTTTGCAATTTTTATCAAAATTTTCCTTCATTTCCGTTTAACTTATAACCCCCAACTGCTTCATCATTGCTTTTATAACATTCTCACTCTCTCTCTCTCTCTCTCTCTCTCTCTCTCTCTCTCTCTCTCTCTCTCTCTCTCTCTCTCTCTCTCTCTCTCTCTCTCTACATATATATTATATATATATATATATATATATTATATATATATATAGTATATATATATAATATAATAATATATATAATACTATATATATATATAATATATATATATATATTATTATATATATGTGTGTGTGTGTGTGTGTGTGTGTTTGTAGCGTGTGCGTGTGTGTGTATTTTCTACCTTTTCTTCTTATCTTTCACTTCCAAATTTTATGAGAAAAAAAGGCTGGAAAAAAGTACGAGATTTTCGTCAAACAATTTGCCATTTGCATTTTTCTTTGCTCTTTATTAAGACACTTTTATTGATGTTGAGGAGAGCGACTTCCAAACAAAGATAATCATTCCACGATTCGGATTCTTTCATTCCACTTTTTCCACTTTTCTTCAAGACCATTTTCCACCAATGCCAATGGAATCTTTTGGAATTCAATCAATTGCTTTCATCTTTTCTATTTTCACACAATTTTCATATATATATATATATATATATATATATATATATATAATATTATATATATATTATATATTATATATATATATAATATATATTATATATGTATATATATTATATATATAATATATATATATTTATATATCATATATACTATATATATATAACTATATTATTATATATATATATTAATATATATATATATATACATATATATATATATATATAATACTATATACTATATATATCTATATAACTATATAATATATATATAAACTCTGGTTTTAAAGCGGTTTTACAAATGTGGATTTTTTTTTTTAATTTTTATCTGATCAACAATTGTAAAACTGTTTTTCGGACTGAATTTTGCCTATTTTTGTTGTCATTTTCGTAAGCAATAAAATTTTTGCTAATCTTCTTTAAATATATTGTAAAAAGAGCGATCATGAGAAAAAGAAATACTTTCTTTATGCAATGAAATTGTTTAATAAGTGACAAAGAAGATCTTTACAGTTCATTTATAATTGTCTAGAAAAGCCGGAGGACAGTTAAGAGTTTTCTTAAATTTGTGAACAGTTAATTTCTCTAATTTGGTTTCGTTTCAAGATGATTAAGTGGACCTATAATAATAAATTTAAAAATAGTTGACTAAAGTTTTTCAAACTCTGTTATATATATATATAATATATATATATATATATATATATAATATATATAGTATATATATATATATATATATATATATATAAGTGGTATATATACATTATAAATTTAAAAATATTTATTAAAGTTTTTTATATATATAATATATATATAATTAAAATTAGTTCTTATAGAGATATAAATAATGAAATTATAAATCCAAAGGAGCATAAAAGAAAGAAGTTGTGCTGCTCAAGATGCCATTTCTCCTGCTTAAAACTTTTACGATCCTCATATAGAGAGAAGCAAAAGAAACAAAATCATGACCACTTAAAGGCCAGGCTTTATTCTCTTCCTTTCTCTTTTATTCTTCAAATGACGATCATGATGATGAACATGTTAACCTTCTTCTTCTTCTTCTTCTTCTTCTTCTTCTTCTTCTTCTTCTTCTTCTTCTTTTAATTATTATTATTATTATTATTATTATTATTATTATTATTATTATTATTATTATTATTATTATTATTATTATTATATTATTATATTATTTTATTATTTTGATTATTATTATGATTATTAAAAATTTGTCTAAATATTTTTGTTATTTTTATTATTTTAATATTATTATTTTAATCATGATTATTTTTATTATTATTATTATTATTATTATTATTATTATTATTATTATTATTATTATTATTATTATTATTATTATTATTATTATTATTATTATTATTATTATTTTCCTTTCTTTATATCTTTTTTGTTTTCATTACCACTAAATTAGGAAATAATATTTTAAAGAGCCATTCGTCTGTGTTTACCTTCATTCTCATTTTCGCAAAAATACCATTTTAATATATTTCTTCATTCAAAACTATAAAGAAGAAAAAGAAGAACTAAAATTGTCGGAGAGTTAAAAAGGCTTATATTAATCATTTACTCAAAGCAAAAAAAAAGAGGAAATTAAATACTTGGAAAAAGGAAAAAAAAGCTAGCAAAATATATGAGCTTTTATACCAAAAGTTGTAGGAATATTTTACCTAATCTAAGCAAGTAAAAGGAGTTATCTTTTTTATATAGAGAGGAAACGCATAAGTGCAGTTTGTATCTTAATGTTGTTGCGAGCGCCATCTCTGAGAGCCGTGTATGCAGGTAAACCAAAAAAAAGAAAAAAAAGATGCCAAAAAAGGGGGTAAAAACCCTTTGAGACTTTACATTTTTATGGTGCATTACGAGGAGCTTCCGACCATTCTCCACTTTTAAATTATGGACGAGATCTTGATCATAAAAAGGGGAGTTCGAAGGAGCTGGTGCTGTACGCCTCGCCTCGCCTTTCCATCTCTCAACTTCTTTCCTTTCTCTCCGAGATGAAAAGGATAGAATACGTCGTAAAAAAGCGTCTTTTCCTCTAGTGGGACAAAAAAAAGCTCCAAAAACTGAAAGTTAATGTCGTAAAAAAGGAAATCTAATACTTAAAAGAGTTAATAAAATGCACACTAGAAGATAGTTTACATATGATGTAAATAATGGTAGAAACTTATTTTTAAGTCTCCATGGTTCGAATAACTGCAACAAATTGTGGTATTTAAACTTTTTAAGGAATAAAAGACAAAAACTCTGCAATAAACAACAACAATATTACTACGACATTTAAGACCCCCAAAACAGAGTGAAAAAAGTTCAGATACATGAATTGTTAAGGATTATTTATCTTCGGAAATATTATTCATGTAATTTTAAAACTACATTCGCGTATGCTAGCATTACGTTACTATAAAACAACAACAAAAACAAAACAGCAACAACAACAGCAACAACAATAACTCAAAACAGTGTAATCTTTCATTAGTTTATTCTTCTTAAACGTTTAAGTATTGTGTAGGAATGATAGGTTCTTCAAGCACATACCATAAATGCATTTTAAAAGCAAGTAATAAATAGCATCATTTACTAAAACCAAACAATAACTCCACACAAATAGGCACTGTAAGAAAGATAGAAGCAAGCAACGTATATTTACACCATTTTAGGAGGTTGGATAGGCTATTTGATACAATTTAAAATACTATAAATTTTGTTTAAAAACTACATTTACCTCACTTAATAACTAAAGCCTCTCTCTCTCTCTCTCTCTCTCTCTCTCTCTCTCTCTCTCTCTCTCTCTCTCTCTCTCTCTCTCTCTCTGTTAAATCGATGCCTTGCAAAGAGAAGCGAAAATCGGTGCATAAAAAACGCTGCACTTTCCGTAGATAGTATTTATCGACGTCGGCTGCTTATTTTCCACCATTTTTTCTTCCATTTTCCTCTTATAGGTTTCCCAAGGGAAACATAACTCCTATAAGAGATGTTTTAATCGCAGAGGGGGCTAGGGAAAGAAGGACCCCTTTTTTTCTATCCCTCAATGTTTCCCACCAGCTTCTCTGCCGCCCCAAACACCCCCACTAAATCTGTATTGATTGCCACGAGTGAATCTACGCTCTTTTAGCAAGACACTTCAAAACCCATTTACCATTTAAATTTGGGAGTCAAAAGGAGTAGATTGGGGGAACAAGGAGTAGATTGGGGGAATAGGAGGGTTTCTCGGCCACCTTCTCATTATCACTTTTCCTTTAAATGTCTTTTAAATGCTAAAATAAAGTCATCAAACTATTCTTACAAACTCACATATTCTCTCTCTCTCTCCCTCTCTCTCTCTCTCTCTCTCTCTCTCTCTCTCTCTCTCTCTCTCTATAATACTATATATATATATATATATATATATTAATTATATATATACTAATATACTATATATATATATATATTTATATATATATATATTATATATATTATATAATATAGTTTGGTCCATGTTAATTATACATGAATGACCTTGTCGATATTTATGAAACTAATATGAAATGTTTGAAATGAATGGAAAACGTAATTCGAAAATTACACTAAAAAAGTTATGAAGGCTCCAAATTTATTTTAAAATTTGTCTATTGGAGGTTCTTGTCAGTTTTTCTACCCAGTCGATTTTAATGAAACCTAAAAGAGATATTTCAAAATGATTTTGTAAAAGAGGGGGGGGGGGGGAACAAATTGAAATGGCCTGAAAAAGTTACGCAGTATCAAACCTTTATATTTATAATAGGTTAAATTAGTATAAAGTTGCAAGATGCATTTTTAAACAGACTATGATGTTGCAGAAATTTAATATATATATATATATATATATTATATAATATATATATATATATATATATATATATATATATATAAGCTATATACTTTTTTTTATATTTTGTATATATATATTATATATATCTCTATATATATATATATAATAATAATAATAATAATAATAATAATAATAATAATAATAATAATAATAATAATAATAATAATAATAATAATAATAATAATAATAATAAAGATAAATGCTGGTGCGCTTGTGTGCCATGT
>JABUQX010025410.1:20000-25000 GCA_015478945.1 Trachelipus rathkii | reverse complement strand
ATATATATATATATATATATAAGATACATATATATATATATATATATATATATATATATATATATTATATATATATATATATATATATATATATATATATATATATAGTATATATAATATATATATATATATATATATCATATATATATATAATATATATATATATATATGCTGTATATATATATATATATATATATATATATATATATATATATATATATATATATATCTTCTATATATATATATATATATATATATGTATATATATATATATATATATATATATATATATATATATATATATATATATATATGTTTTTGTTTCTGTCACTACCACTTATCTTTTGCCAGGAATGCTAATGCATGACTCGGAAAGTCGTGATCGCCGTAAGCGGCCTTCCATCTTTCGGCGAAAATGTATGAATCATATGAGTACATGGAATGTCAGAGGAATAAATATTGAGGAGAAGAGGAGAGAGGTGATGGATGTATTTATAAAGGGTAAAGTGATTTTGAAAGATGAAGAAACGGTGAAAATGAGAGTGGTGTGGTATCAAATAACAGATGTGGTGCGGAAGGAATGAGAGAGAGAGGAGGGAGAAGAGGTTGAAATCTGATAAGTTACTTGCGGTACAGAGGCTATGGTAGATTTTGTGTGTGTGAGTTCTAGAATTCTAATGGTTAAATTTAAGTTTGAAAAGGTCAAGGTATGTGTGGTTGTGACATATGGTCCATCTGAGGGTAATGTTGAAAAGAGTACGATTTTCTGGGATAATCTGAATAATGTTTTGGATGGGGTGAGTAGGAGCTTCCAGTTGATTGTGTTGGGGGACCTAAATGGTTGGATAGGTGATAAAAAAAAAAACGGATGGTTTGGGGTGTCGGGAGAAAATGAAAATGGTAGGAAAGTGATTGATTTCTGTGAGGAGAGATATGTGTGTGTAAGTAATACTTTCTTTAAACACAAGAGTATTCATAAATATACTAGAGTTGGTGTAGGTAGAGATGGTATCGAAGTGAAAAGTATGATTGATTTTGTGTTGGTGAAGATGTTGAAGTATGTGTTGAATGTTAAATCAGTGAGGGGTTAGGAATGGGATTATCAGATCATTATGATGTTTTATGTAAAATTAAGTTAGTGGGGTCTTGGATAGAGAGGAAGGAGATAAGGACGAAAGTGGGAAGAGTTAAGAGTGAGAAGTTAAGTGAATAAGGTAATAAAGATAAGTATTTAAGAGCGCTTGCAAGTAAATCAGTTTAATGTGAACAAGCTGAAACTGAACAAATCTGGAAGCAAATGAAGGAAGCGGTTGTTAGTAGTGCAAAGGAAGTATGTGGATGTGCTAAAGTAGGAAGTAAGAATGTTAACAGTGAGTGGTGGAATGAAGAGGTGATGCAAGCGGTTAAAGTAAAAAAGAAGTGTAGTTGAATGTACTAAAAGCCAATGATGAGGTTTCCAAAGAGAGATGTTTGGAATTTTATAAGGAGGGAAAAAGGAATACTAAAAGATGCATACGTAGGAGGAAAAAAGAGGTAAATGAACAGTTTGAAAGGAGGATGAATAGGAACTTACAAGGGAATAGGAAGCTCTTATGGAAGGAAGTGCGAAAGGTTAAGATTGAGAATAAGGAAAATTTGCTTAGAAGAATGAATAGGGATGGTGCTTTCGTAATTGATGAAATGGATGTGAGAGGAGAAATCTGCATAACATTGGCAACAATGAAGAGGTGATAGTGAACATGTGTGGGTTTGATGGTGCAAGAGGAATAGGTATTTTGGGGATGAGGTTATTAGTAAGGAGGAGGTAATGGGTAGAGTGAGAAAGTTGAAGAATGGTAAATCTGCAGGTATAAATGGAATTACTGGTGAAATGATCAAGAATGGAGGCGAGATGGTAATTGATTGGATTTGGAAGTTGTGTAACAAAGCGTTTATGGAGGGTATAGTTCCGAGGGATTGGAGGTGAGCAGTAATAGTACCCTTATATAAGGGTAAGGGGGATAAGGGTAACTGTATGAATTATATGGGAATTAGTTTATTGAGTATTGTAGGGAAGATAAATTCTGGTATTTTGGTCGAAAGAGGCGTCGAGTAACTGAAGACTGATTGGTGAAGAATAAGGTGCGTTTAGAAGTGGTAGAGAATGTGTGGACCAAATCTTTACATTGAAACAAATGATTGAGAAAATGAGAGAAAGGAAGAATAAATTGTATTTAGAGTTTTATGGATTTGCAACAGGCGTATGATAGGATTAAGAGAGAAGCTCTATGGCAGGTGTTAGTGATATATGGTGTTGGTGTTAGGCTTTTGAATGGAATCAAAAGTATGTATGGCGATAGTGAAGCGTGTGTAAAAATAAATGGAGTCGAAAGTGATTGATTTAACATTAATAGCTGAGTGAGGCATGGATGTTTTATGTCTCCTTGATTATTCAATTTGTATATGAATGGGGTTATGAAAGAATTAGAAGTGGGGTGGCAGGAGATAGTGTTAGAATGATGGAGAATGGAAGAGAGTGGAAGGTGCCCTACCTATTATATGCGGATGATTTGGTTTTGTGTGGCGAATCTGAAGAGAGTTTGAGAGAGGATTGGTAGAGAGATTTGGCAGGGTGTGTAAAAGGAGGGTTTGAAAGTAAACGTAGATAAGAGTAAGTTATGGTTGTGAATAAGGGACAGTCCCTCGGTGTGTGAGATAAATGTTAGATGGTGAGCAGCTAGAACAAGTGTTTGAGTTTAAATATTTAGGATATATGTTGGAAGAAAAGGGAACGGATGATGCAGAGTGTAGTATTAAAGTTGTGAATGGCAGGAAGGTGGCTGGTGCAATTGAATCGTTGGTGGATGTAAAGGTACTAAGTTTTGAGTGCGCTAGGGTCTTACATGAGTGTATGTTGTTACCTGTGTTAATGTATAGTAGTGAGACTATGATCTGAAATAAGAGGTATAGATCTAAAGTACAATGTGTTCAGATGGACAATCTTAGGGGCGTGTTAGGTGTGAGAAGAATTGATAAAATGAGGAATGAACGTATTAGGGTTGTGTGGTGTGAAGAAATGGGTAAATGAGAGAATAAATGAAAGTATGTTGAGATGGTTTAGTCATGTATAAAGGATAGATGATAGTCGGTTGGTTAAGCGAATGTATAGTGGTGAGTGTGTTGGAAATCTACTGGCTGGGAGACCGAAGAAAAAGTGGATTGAGTCAGTAAAGGAAATGCCTGGAGGAGAGAAATGGGAGTTTGGCAGAGGCGAGAAGAAAGGTGCATAATAAGAGTGAATGGCGGGATTTTGTGAGGGGTATGGTTGTGGCCCACCTGTGCCAAGGGATAAACCCTACATTGACGAGATGCCATAGTAAGGGTCCGTCGCAGTCCCATGAAGCTCTTGGGTGGATTTTGTGACTGCGACGAGTTCTCACTAAAAGGTATAAAGGAGGCGGTAAGGCTGGGCTTTCTTTTCGACTTGCGTCATATTCTTCTACTACATTTCTGTTTCCGGTGCATGTTACCCACCTTACCCCCAGTCTTGGGGAGAGAGGGTGGTGATGATGATGATAATGATGATGATGATGATGATGATGATGATGATGATGATGATGATGATAATGTGTTGATATATATATATATATATATATATATATATATATATATATATATATATATATATATATATATATAT
Source organism: Trachelipus rathkii (assembly GCA_015478945.1). Lineage (NCBI taxonomy): Eukaryota > Metazoa > Arthropoda > Malacostraca > Isopoda > Trachelipodidae > Trachelipus > Trachelipus rathkii. The sequence goes on along the minus strand of JABUQX010025410.1, from coordinate 21,321 downwards.
ATATATATATATATATATATATATAACTCTATATATATACTATATATATATATATATATATATATATATATGTGTGTGTGTGTGTGTGTGTGTGTGCGCGCGTGCGCGCGTGTGTGTGTGTGTAACCATCCACTTCTTTAAGTCTTTATGAAGAGCGTACATTGAAGAAGGTAAACTTGTATTTTCATTTAAAAAGTCTTTAAGATCTTTAAGAAAAGTCAAGCGCTTCGTCGGGATAAATCCTAGGACGTGAATGTGGTAAAACCGAGGGAAATAATCAGTACAAACGACAACGACAAAAATAACGACAAAAGCAGTAACAAATGCAATAAAAAAGAAGAAGAAGAAGAAGAAGAAGAAGAAGAAGAAGAAGAAGAAGAAGAAGAAGAAGAAGAAGAAGAAGAAAGAAGAAGAAAGAAGAAGAGTATATTTAGAAAGAAGAAGAAAGAAGAAAAAGAAGAAGAAGAAAGAAGAAGAAGAAGAAGAAGAAGAAGAAAAAGAAGAAAGAAGAAAAGAAAGAAGAAGAAGAAGAAGAAGAAAAGAAGAAGAAGAAGAAGAAGAAGAAGAAGAAGAAGAAGAAGGCATTGAGGACTCGGGAGAGTAATAAAGAATCATGGCGCTCTTGTGCTTGTGCATAATGCAATGGAGACGAATGACGTTGTGCTTTTTTTGCGAATGTCTTTAGGTTGGAAGTACCGTCAGTGTAATCTTAAGGGTTCCCACGGGATCAGACAAACATTCAAAGAAAGAGAAAAAGTAGGAGAAAAACCCGACAAAAATATCTTCCAGATCCATTTAACAACGATGTGTTGGGAAGTTTTTTTTTTCTCTCTTTTTATTTCTTTGTCATTTGCTTTTTATTTTTCTTTATTTTGCTCTAATCACTTAAATCGTAGAAACAGTTACAGTAATTCTATTCCTAATATTTCGAAAACCTTAAGTTATTCATCTCTCCCATTTACTCTTCACAAAATAGGAGCATTTCATTTAATTTAAAAAGAAGAGAAACGAACCTCTCCCCAAAACTCACTCATTTGCACTCCTTTTTTTTTTTCTTATTCTGAAGTAATAAAGATTTTGGAGGAAGCGACGCGAGCCACCATGATGAATTCTTCATTATACGGACAACCAAATACAAAGATTCAAAAGGATTCATTTTAATTTCGTTAATTTTAAAAATCATTTTTTTTTTTTTTTTTTTTGCACGCATTCTTTTTATCTTGTCTTGTAACTTTTCAATTAAAACTGGATGTTTCAATTTGGTGGCACGTACTCCTATTTAGGTATATTTATTTTTATATTTTTTTTTTTACTTTTACTT
>JABUQX010025410.1:10000-12500 GCA_015478945.1 Trachelipus rathkii | reverse complement strand
ATATATAAATATATTAGGGACGCCAGTTAGATGCTAAAGTTTAAGGCTTGGGACAAATAGTATTTAAATCTATAGGTATCTATAGGTATATCACAGATCAATATTATTATATATATATATATATAATATATATATATATATATATAAATATATATATATATAGTTCGACGTATAATATATTATATCATATATTATATTATATATTATATAATATTCATATACCTATTACTAATAATATTTCTGATATAATATGGTCACCTCACTACGAAAGCATACATGCATAGCTGAAACCTCATAAAGAGCCTACAGGAAAGAAAAATAAGTATTAAAATTTTTCAAATAATTAATCAGGAGTGGACCAATGGGTTTTACCATGAATAAAATATGAATATAGTTAAGAGCAAATAACGCTATTTGTAAATATAAATATTTAATTATTATTGTGTTTAATTAATAAATATTTGTGGCCATAAATCTGTTATGATATATGATCATTTTTTGAGACAAAAGGTTTCGAAGCATTTACCGTGTTGGTGCGACCGCCAATTTTAACATGATGCAAAGTTGCCAAGAGAGTGTCGATTGATTTTAAGTTTCCAACTACAAAACAGGTCAAGTTCTTCCCCAAGGTGATGGGAGAACCAACAACAGCATGGGAACAGAAGTCGGACCCCGAATTCTCTTCTGCGGTCCATCTTTGTCCTACGGGGGGACGTACGGGTGACTTACCCCTCCCATTCTTGTCCCCCGTTGATTCGGCTCGAAAACCCGGCTCTAAAAAAGGGAAATAAAAAGAAAATTTAACATTTTCTCCAGAGCATATTAAAAAAACAATATGGTAATTCTTGCTGTCGTACTACTGCAGAAATTGAAGGTTAATAAGAGTGTACGCTGCCAGACCTAGATCATACTAATATTTAAGGTGTTATTAATAAATTAGATAAAATATATTCTTTTTAAGTTTCATCGATGAAAAATTGCTTGCTGAAATCAAAAATGTTATTTATCTTCCTGTAGCTGTTATAGTTTTTAGTTACAAGCATGATGCTTTCTGGACGCTGGCCTAATATATATATATATATATATATATATATATATATATAGTATATATATATAATATATATATATAATAATATATATTATATATTATATATTATATATATATATATATATATATATATATATATATATATAGTTTATTCAAAGTTTTGAATAATAAAAAATAATAATCCATACATAAACTCAATATTTATAAATATTTCATAATTTACGAAAAGTTTTATTTCAAAATGAGTATAACTAGTAAGAAGTCTTATATTATTAAATAGTGTTTCCTTTTTAGCTTGAAAATAAGAATTTAATATTTCTTTTTTCTTTCCCAAAATCAGTTGTATCAATTGATGTTTTTAACGTGAAACTTTTCCCCCGTGAATGCTTAGTAAACATAGCCCATTTAATCTTTCGTTGAAAATAGTTGACCTTAGCCACGTTTTAACACGTCGTAAGGTACTAAACGATCTTTCAATTGTACAAGTAGTTGGTGGAAGTGTGAGAAGTACTTTGATAGCTTGTGCAATTGCTTGGAAAAATGTGCAATGATTTTGTTGTGATGTGCTGTAACTCATTTTCTCATTTATTTGTTCCCTATCTGATTCCTTCCAGAAATTAAACCAAGATTCTGCTTCACCAATTAGGTTGTCAATGTTATATTCAGTTATAATGAGTTCAATTTTTTTTAAATGTCCACAATATCCGAAATTCGACAGTGAAATTTTTTCAGCAGAAAACAAACTACAAACATATATATATATAATATATATACAATATATTAATATATATATATATATATATATATTATAATATATATATATATATATATATATATATATATATATATAAAAATAATATATATAAATATTATATATATATAATTATATATATATATATATATATATATAATATATATCTATAAGAAAATGTTTCTATATATATATATATAAAGTATTTTTATGTTATTTATATGTTGTTTCTTTTTGTTTTTGTTGTTTTTAATATATATATATATATATATATATATATATATATAGATAATATATATATAATAATATATATATATATATATATTATATATATATATTATATATATATTATATATTATATATATATTATATATATATATATATATATATATATATATATATATACTATATATATATATATATATATTATATATATATATATATATATATATATATATATATATATATATATATATATATATATAATATATATATATATATATATATATATAAATATATATATATATATATATATATATAAGTATATTATTATATATATATATATATTTGTTTGTAGTTTTTGTTTTTTTTATTTGAAATTTTTATATTAATATATATATATATATATATATAATGACTATAAAACTGTGTAAAAGATAATAAAGATATATATATATATATATATATATATATATTATATA
>JABUQX010025410.1:0-5000 GCA_015478945.1 Trachelipus rathkii | reverse complement strand
GTCATATTTTTTACCAAACTTTTTATGTTTCACATACCCTAAAGCAGTAAATCAGTAAATCAGTAAATCAAACCACCCTCCCCACCCCTCCATGATCTATTGATCTATTGATCTATTGATTTAAGTCATATTTTTTATTAAAATTGTTATGTTTTACATACTCTAAAGCAATAAATCAGTATATAAAACCACCATCCCGCCATCCTACTGACCATCCATGATCTATTGATCTATTGATTTAAGTCATATTTTTTACTAAAATTGTTATGTTTTACATACCCTAAAGCAGTAAATCAGTAAATCAGTAAATCAGTAAATCAGTAAATCAGTATATCACCATCCCGCCACCCTTCTGCCCATCCATGATCTATTGATCTATTGATCTATTGATTCAAGTCATATCTTTTACATACACTAAAGCAGTAAAGCAGTAAATCAGTAAATCAAACCACCCTCCCCCCGCACTCTCCTCCCCAACCGTGATCTATTGATCTATTGATTCAAATAATATTTTTTTTACTAAAATTGTTATGTTTTACATACCCTAAAGCAGTAAATCGGTAAATCAGTAAATCAAACCAGCCTTTCATACCCTGCTCCCCTCCTCCCATCACCCTATGATCTATTGTTTCAAGTCACATTTCGAGTATCATTTTGGATAACATAACATAAAAAACACGTTCTTTATTCACTGATCAACGAATATATGCTAACGTAACAAATTTTTCACATTAATAAAGCTAACATAGCAACACCTGAACTAAGAATATAATGTACAACAACAAACCTAACACACCTTAAGAACGAATAAACTGCTAACATTAACAAAGTTCCATACTTAACAACAGTAAAGTAACTAACTTAGCATACAAAAACGTAACCTATTTATACTTTGTCAAATATATCTCTAACATATCAATGTTAATTTTACATTAGCATGGTAATATTTAACAAACATTTATCGAAACCTTCTCTAATTAGCATACAGACCAACGAATATATGCTAACGTAACAAAGTTTTTTCCATTAACATAATAATATTTAACAAAAATTTAAGATAGCCTTACCTAACTATCGTAATTCCCAACGAAAAATTGCAAACATAACAAAGATTTATCCAAAAATAACAAAAATAAGTTCTTTGAATAAAATATCATAGTAAAGTGTAATAGTTTACTGATCCTAAAGCAGTAAATCAGTAAATCAGTAAATCAAACCACCAGCCCCCTCCCCTCCCACCCTTCCATGATCAATTGATTCAGGTCACATTTCGAGTATCATTTCGGATAAACATAGCATAAAAAAAAGTTCTTTTTATACTAACCAACGGATATATGCTAACGTAACAAAGTTTTTACATTAATAACGCTAACCAGCATAACCAACCAACAGCCCATTTAACCTTTTTGGGGGGAACTTTAAAAAAGAAATTATAATGCTACAACGAAAACCTAACACACCTTACGCACGAATAAACTACTAACATTAATAAAGCTCCATGCTTAACAACAGTAAAGTAGATAACTCATTGTACAAAAAGTAACCTATTCAAACTTTTTTCAAGCATATCTCTAACATATCAACGTTAATTTTACATTAACATGGTAATATTTAACAAAAATTTATTATAACCCTGTCTAATTTTCATACTGACCAACAAATATATTCTAACGTAACAACGTTTTTACATTAACATAGTAATATTTAACAAAAATTCATCTTAACCTTACATAACTATCATAACCCCCAACGAATAATTGCAAACATAACAAAGTTTTATCCAAACATAACAAAAATAAGTTCTTGGAATAAAATATCATAGTAAAGTGTAATAGTTTACTGATTTTAAAGCAGTAAATCAATAAATCAGTAAATCAAACCACCCGCCCCTCCACTCCCCTCCCCACCCACCCTCCATGATCTATTGATCTATTTATTGATTCAAGTCATATTTCGAGTATCATTTTGGATAAACATAACAAAAATAAGTTATTTATATACTGACCAACGAATATATGCCAACGTAACAAAGTTTTAACATCAATAAAGCTAACATATCATAAACCTGAACTAAGAATATAATGTACAACGACAAACCTAACATACCTTAAGCACGAATAAACAGCCAACATTAACAAAGTTCCATACTTAACAACAGTAAAGTATCTAACATTGCATACAGAACGTAACCTGTTCACACTTTTTCAAACGTATCGGTAACATATCACTGGTATTTTTACCTTAACATAGTAATATTTAACAATTTTTTTTATTATTACAGTTGTCACCACCACTCACGGGCAGAGCCCTATTCAGGGAGGGGTGTTGCACGCTAAAATTTCGAATCCGCTTAGCGCGTAATTTACACAGATGGGGAGCACAAAACGCCAGGCTTTAAAGTGAGGGAGATTAAATTCAGCAGGAAACACAGAAGATGGAAGAGAATTCCACAGAACAGAGGTGGCAGGAAAGAAGGAAGCACCGAAGCGAACTAGCATGCAGTTACCAATATCTACAGAAAACTCGTGCGCAGACACAGCACCCCTTGTGCCACGAGGGCGTCGTAAAGGTGGTGGTACGCGAGTGGTAAGCTCCCTCCAACACCTGCCGCTGCGGTACCTATAGAAAAGAGATAAAGTACCAACATCGCACAGCAAAGATAGAGGGTCAAGTGAACTGGAAAGTACAGAACAGTTTATAAGTCTTTTGGCTTTTGACTCGACCCTTTCCAAAAGCTGGGTGAAACCAGAGCTCCATTAGATATGAGAACAGTACTCCATACAAGGGCGGATGAGACCTTGTCCAGCTGGAGTAACTGAGAAGAGGAAAAAAAATCTCGCAGTCTAAACAAAACTCCCAGTTTCTTTGAAGCCGCCCTAGCAACCGTTGTGATGTGAGGTTTCCAAGACATTTTTTTGTTTATGTTAAGGCCAAGGATGTTTATATGTCAACAGGAGAGACGAGAGAACCGTTTTCGAAAAAAGAGATAGTAAAGTATAGAAGTGTTTAGAGAGGGAGATTTGTAGAAGTTGAGGTTTTTAAAGGAATTGAATTTCACAAGCGTTGAGGACAACCCCAATCGGAATATTCTTGTCCAGATCAGCGAGATAGAAATCGGAAAGATTAAGACGAGAGGCAATTCTAGAAGTAAAAGAGGGAGCAGAATTGAAATGAGTTGAAGAATGAAGGGTCGAGTCATCGGCATATGAGTGGATAGAAGTAGTAGGGTACAGTGAGAAAGATCGTTTAATTGAAAAGTAGAACTAAAGTAGGAGATAAGACTTGAAACCCTGGAGGAACACCACTATTCACAGAAAAAGAAGAAGAAGACTCCATCAACCACAGCCGATATTGAACGATTTGAAAGAAAGCTACACATAAGTAAGCAAGAGAAGGAGGAAACCCAAAGGAGGGGAGCTTGGAGAGCAGTGACGCGTGCCATACCCGGTCAAATGCTTTGGATATGTCAAGAGCCACCACGCAAGTCTCCCCGTAGTTCCTAAGAGCGGAAAACCATAAATCGGTTAAATAGGAAAGTATATCACCAGTAGGCCTCGAACGCCGAAAGCCGTACGTGGCGATCGTAAAGAAAGGATAATGAGATTCCAAGATGCGTCTAAGAAGTGAGAGTAAGAAGGGTTTCAAAGATCTTAGACAGAAACAAGTGAAGAACTATAGGGCGATAGTTAGAAGGATCAGAGCGGGCTTCCTTTTTATAAATAGGTTGGACATGTTGCGTGCTTCCAACACTGAGGGAAAGTGTTAGTAGTGAGACATAGAGAATATAGTTGACGAGGGGAGGGGCCAGCTCGGAAGCACACTCCCGCAAACTCGGGGAGGAACCATCCGGGCCACCCGCCTTCCTAACGTTCATATATTTCAGGAGCCCATGGCACCCGATCAAATGTAATCTCAGGCAAAGACATAGGACACCCTGAGAGGAGAAGGTGGAGGAGGAGGATGCCAGAATCGTCCAGGGTTGATTTAGAGGAAAATAGGAGGCCGAAGAGATTTGCCTTTTCAGTTGGAGAGTTAGCAACAGAGCCATCAGAATCGAATAAGAGGATGGAAAGGCAGATTTACAGATTTGTTAGAGATGTTTTGGACAAAGAGGCAGAAAGTTTATCAGTAGGGAGAACCAAGGAGCCGTTAGCGCACTTTCGTTTATGAAAAGGCCGCTTTGCTCGTCCGAAGAGTATCCCTGCAACGATTTCTAACTGAATGGAAAATTAGCGAGAGTGATAGAGAGAACGAGAATTTTTCCATCCCCGATAAGCGCTAGCCTAAATGGCCAGAGAACAGGCACGATCGAACCATGATTATGAGGAGAGAAAGATTTTGTCGAAGAAGAATGAACCTGCTCAATCCTGTCAACGATTACAGCCTCCCACCTTAGTGGCAGAAGCCGAAGCTTCATCAAAGTCAAAGCAGTCATTCCAATTATAGTTAAGCGTAGAAGCGACGCAAGGCCCCCCAATCACCCCGATCAAAGTGCCAGAAAAAATGGCATAGGGCAGGATGGAGCTGTTGGAGAGAAAGCAACAAAATTAAGAAATGTGAGCTGTGGTCAAATTTACCAATAGGAGCGAAAGTAGAGTATTTATAGAGGGTTTGGAAAACCCGTTAAAACACACGCCAAGTGTGTTCAAGAATTGGTTGGACGATCCGGAATGTGTGTAGGTTCTTTTATTAGTTGCTCCAGATATATTATATATATATATTATATATATATATATATATATATATATATATATATATATAAATATAATATATATATATTTTATTTTAGAGCTAGACAGTTTATCCGACCTAAAAATATATATTAGGTATATAAAAATATATATTAAATATATATATATATAATATATATATAATATATAATATATAAATATAATATTAATACTATATATATATATAATATGTATATATATATATATATATATATATATATATATATATATATATATATATATATATATAAAAATATATCTCTCTCTGGT
>JABUQX010025409.1:17500-33147 GCA_015478945.1 Trachelipus rathkii | reverse complement strand
CTTAGTCAGATACAGAGTCCAGAATAAATTACACAGAAGAATCAAGACTGACTCTCTCCAGAAATCCCTCCAACTTTAAAACGCTCCGGAAAGAGCCGAGCAACATTTCACGAGAAGGCTCACGGCTCGCCTGGCGCGAAGAGTACGTTCTCACCCATAGTACTGTTCTTCTCTTTCATACTTATATCATCCTGGTGAAATAAAAACATCATTTCAAATATGGACCTTTCTAAATTACCATCCTCTATATAGGTGCTTGCTCATTTAAATATAACCACCAATCTTGTAGCAAGCCTTTCCATATATAATTAGGTGAAAAGCATAAGTCAGTAGCATCTGTGTAGGGTAGAGTTCTGATAGGCAGATCAATGAAAGTTTTAATAGACCCTCAAAAATGAAAAAAAAGTCTATTTATTAGGAATGCTAAAATTTGTAATCCGTACACTCCAAGAAGAATGACTCAAGCAAACTAACTATCCAATGCGAACATTCAATTTTCATTCTAATTTGGATATAGTTTTTCATCTTTTCACCCAACCTCTCACAGTTCCCGAGGATCCATCGCTAGGACAACAACAACTTCCCTTTTCGGCATGGATTTCTTTCATTCAAGTTTTGGATAATGGGCAGAAACTCATTTTTGAATTCCACTACGAACCTCCTGATTCCTTTTCGAATTCTAATGGTTCCTGTGACCCTCTCCCTTTTATCGTATGAAAAAAATTTTTTCAAATAAAGCGACCTAATTTCAAAGCCCAACCTCAGCAGCATCTTCAGCAATCTAAGCAATCCTTTCATCAATCTCAACATAGTCGTCAAGGCCAGAAAATCAACATCAGAATTCAACAACTAACTTCAAAGTCTTTTCGAATCAAATGGTTCCTGTAGCCTCTCCCGTTTTATGTATGAAGAATTTTCAATACAGAACCTACGATCTTGAAAGTACCTTCTCTCTACATAACTGTCAAGCAATGATTCGCACAGAACTACTTCAACTTGGACAACTACGTGCGCATTGGTCAAATCAATGGATACGTTAGAAACGTCTATACTGGACCTTTTCCTATGGCAATTTAATGTTCGTACTTCTGTTTTTGAAGTACTTGCTGAATAATCTCCAAAAGCAAAACACAATAACTATTATGTATTAACGTTTTGAACTTAGCTAAAGTTCAAAATGTTTGATGTTTTTTAACTAATCGGACAGTAGTAACCAAATATGTTTGTGTTTAAATGCACTTTTTATTTTCCTGTATATATAACATATTTACTCTCATATGTATTCCCAAATACTTGATATATGTTTAGAATCTTCCCGGATGAACCGTTATGCTCGGGTATTTGAATATTCTTCAAATTTCATGATACCTATTTGCCCTTTCATATGTTGTATGGTTTACTATATGTCTTCGACATCAATTAAATAGGCTTGATTTGAAACCAGTGACTTTAAGTTTATGTATTTAGTTATATTTCTTATCTACTCAATCTATTATATAACATACTTTCTCACTCGGTGTTTAGCGCAGGAAGTAACAAGTTTAGCACTCCATTAATAACTTACTAAACATTTAATTTATCTGTTCGACTTATAGCAGATTTCGCTAGCGAGCAACAATTTTTAGCATAAGTCAAAGTAAAAACTATTATAAACCCGTCATTTTGAGATACCTCCTTCCCCAGTCAACTACCCAGCAGTCTCCCTAGAACTAAATTAAGCAAGAAGAATCCAAATACTCTCTCCCCCAGAAATCCTCCAAACTTAAAAACGCTCTCGGAAAGGACGGCGCGAAATTTCACGAAGGCTACCGGCCGCCTGCGAAGAGTATCTCCAGAAGGAACTGTTTTATATACTTTCGTAACTTATGTTGAATAAAAACATCATTTCAAATATCAGATTTCCCTAATTTATCCATCCTCTTAATATAGGTGCTTGCTCAATAAAATAAGCCACCAATCATTACAATCTTAGCAAAGCCCCTACCCCTATATAATAATATATCATATATATCTATATATAATTATATATAACTTATGATATAATATATATATAACTATATAGATATATTATATATATTATTATATATATATATACTATATAATATATATATGATATAATATTATATATAATATTATACTATAATTATATATATATATTATAAATGGACGGCTCTTTCCTATTATGCAATTCTTTTGAGTGCAAGTTATTTTCAGTATCGTTTTTAGGTTAATTTTGTACCTTCTAGGAAAGAAGCTTTAGGATTAACAAAAAATCAATTATTTACTTTTAAAACTACATATAAGCCCTACGCTAAGTTTTAAATTCGTGGATATTGATTTTATTTGACGAAAAGTTCATAATATACTAAAGAACTATATAATATATATATATATAATATATATATATATATATATATATATATAAATATGTGTGGTGTGTGTGTGCGTGTGTCGTGTGGTTTGTGTTGTTTGTATTTTTTTTTGGCTTTAGTTAATTCAGATCTTAATTTGTGTCCAGATTTTATCCCGAAAATATTTAAGCAACTTGATTGGGCAATCGATGATAGTTTAATAATAATATTCAATTCATCGTTAGGCCTAATCTCACCAGCTACCGACTGGTTATCATATGATATTTATATATATGTACTATAATATATATATATATATATCTATAAATATATATATATATATATCATATAGTATACAAAAAGTTATAAAAGATAGAAAGATAAAATTATTTTCTAATATTAATATATATTTATTTCATATATAATTTTTTAGCTTTTTTATGATAACAAGTGGTTAGTTCACATACTTTATATTAATATACTATACTATATAATATATATATATTATTATATATAACTATATACTATATATAAAATATATATGTAATATTACTATTATATTATATACAATATATATATATATACTATATATATATATATAACTATATATTACTATAACGTTTTCGATACTCCTTCCTGTGCATACTTATATCTTTTCCCCAGGTTTCTACTACTCTTTGTTATCTCAATGATTCTCTGCTCGTTATACATCATTCATTTTTGTTCGTTCTTGATCACTTTATTTTATCATCTGTATTCCGTATTGTTTGATTTTGTCCTTTTCCATCAATAACAATAATAATATATATATATATATATTATATATATATATATATATACTATATATAGTAGATATATATATATATACTCATTATAATATCATATATATATAATAATATATACTATATTATATATATATTTATATATATTAGATATTATATAAAATATATATATATTATATATACTATATATATATATATACTAATATATATTATATATATACTATATTAAATATATATATACTTTATACTATATACTATACTATACTATAAGTTAGTTAGAGTTAGTTAGTTAGTTAGTAGGTTAGGTATGTTAGTTACGTAATTATAGTTAGTTAGCTTAGTTAAGGTTTAGTTAGTAGTTAGTATTAGTAGTTAGTAGTTAGTTACGTTAGCTTAAAGTTTAGTTAGTTAGATAGATAGATAGATAGATAAGATGAAGCAGAGTCTAGATAGATAGATAGATAGAATCGTTGAAAACCAACAGAGTCGCAAGGCAAGGGGTTAGGGTTTGATCTCTCTTCTGGAACTTTTATACCGTATATATATTATATATATATATATATTAACATAATATATATATATAATAATAATTATAAATATATATATATATATACATATATATATATATAGTATATATACTATATATATATTATATATATAATGACCATGGTCCAAGAGAAAAACCGTTATCTATCTATGTAACACTAACAGGAAAATTGACAAATGTGTATTGAATGAGAGAGAGAGACGCAGAGAGAGAGAGAGAAGAAGAGAGACGAGAGAGAGAAAGAAGGAGACGACGATTGAATGAAATTACTTGTGTTTGTTGTTAGATTACCCTTTTTTATCTGTTATTTTTTAGAACTTTTTTAAGTTCAAAATCTTAACTACGTAAAGTGAAAAATATCCACCATATTATATCTAGGTTCATATTATATCTTATTACTATATTATTATTATGATTTATTATTATTATTATTATTCATTATTTATTATTATTATTATCTATTATTATTATTATTAGTATCAGATTATTATTATTATATATCATTATCATATCATTATCATATCATTATCATTATCATTATCATTATCTTATCATTATCATTATTATTATTTATTATTATTCATTATAATATCTATTCATTATTATTATTATTATTATTATTATTATTATTATTATTATATATTTATTACTTATTATTATTATCTATTATTAAATTTAATCAGGTTTCTTTTTTTTTAAAAAAAACATATTTAAATTCGAAAGGACTATAGCCAGCACTATTAAATATAATAATAGGGAAGGGGGAGGCGTTATGACTATATAATAGATATATATTACTATATATATATATATAGTATATACTAATATATTATATATATAATAAATATATAATATATATATATATATATATAATATAATATATTATAATATATAATATATATATGATATATATAGTTATTAACTATATATATACTATAGTAGTCTTTCTTTTACATAGTTTAGAATCTGGGATAATCTCACCCGTAACATATTGATCACTTGATTGGTTCAGTTATTCTCCTCTCTCCCTCTCTCTCTCTTCTCTCTCCTCTCTCTCTCTCTCTCTCTCTATAATAATAGATATATATATATATAGTATATATAATATATATATATATATAATATATATATATATATATATATATATATATATATATATATATTATATATAGTATATAATATATATATATATGGTGGGTGTGTGTGCGCTTTATGTTTTATTTCCAATAAGTAAATAATTAGATTTATTGAATTTAATTTATCGTATATACCATTGGTGAAAGATGTTACATATACTACATAATTATCTCGAAAGTAAATCAAATATTGCAATTTTTTCTTACGTAATTTGGTCGCCTGAGATGTAAGAGTTTGTCAAGAGAATGATTTTTACTACATTGATAAAGAAATCTCTTTGGTCTTTTGAACGTTTTTTTCTTTGACGATTGGTAATATTTGGATATTTTTTATTAAAGGTAGTTAAAGTTAGTGGTGTTTAAAAGTAGTAGTTTTTGAAGGTATGGTGGTTCAATTCTCCGATTGCAACGCAATAACTTTCATTTATAATCCATTCCCAACAAAACAATAGCTAGATTTTCCGTTAGTGACTTTAACAATAGAGATAAATTTAGAATTTAATATATATATACTATATATATAATATACTATAATATATATATATATATATATATATATAAATTATACGTATATCATATATAATATATATATATAATAGTACTAGATCTATATATATAATATATATATATATATGGGTGTTTATGAAAGAATTAAGAGGTAGGGGTGTGGTAGGGGAAGGATGTTAGGATCATGGAGATTGGAAGAGAATGGAGACTGTCTACTCTATTTATCTATATTGCGGTCATGATTAATATGGTTTTGTTGGTGACATCTGAAGATGAGTTTGAGAGGATTGGGTAAGAGGGGTTTGGCAGGGTGGTAATGAGAGGAAGGGGGGGGTTCTAAAAGTAAATGTAGATAAGAGTAAGGTTATGGTAGAGAGTGAGGACAGTTCAGCGATGTGAAGTTATTTTTAGATGGTGTAGGAAACTGAAACAAGTGTCTGAGTTTTAAATATTTAGAATATGTGTTCATGTTTATGAAAAGGGAACGGATGATGGCCAGATGTATCAGTAGGAACGTGTGTGATGGTAGGAAGGTGCGCTGTGCAATTATAAATAGTTGTGGACGCAAATGGACTAAGACTTGAGTGGGCTAGGGTTTTGGTGAAGGTATGTTGTTACTTATGTCAATGCATACTAGTAAAACTATACTCTGAATAAGAGGTATAGAATCTAAGGTACTATGTGCTTCAGCCATGGACCCAATCTTAAGGGCTTGTAGTAGTGTCGAGATAAAAATTGATTAAAATGAAAATGAACCGCATTAGGGAGTTCTGTTCGGTGTGAATAGGGAAAGGAGTAAATGACGAGAATAAATATGAAGGAAGACATTTAGATTGTTTGGTCTATTGACAAGGATGGATGATAGTCGTGGTTGGATTAAGCGGATGTATAGCTGGTGAGAGTGGTTCACATCGACGGCTGGGCAGACCCGAAGAAAAAGCGGATTAAATCAGTTACAAAAAGAACGCCACTGAAGGAGAGGACATGTGAGTTGTGGCAAAGGCGATAAGAATGATGCAAAATATGGAGTGAGTGAATGCGCAGGGTTTTGTGGGGGTTAATGGTGTTTGGCCTTGCCCAGGGGACAACCCTCACGATTGACGAAGATATCACAGTGCAGGCGTCCGTTGCAGTCCCTGAAACCCTAGGGTGAATTTTTCTTATCGACCGGGTTCTCCACTGAAGTCATAAAGGGGACCAGGTGGGGGTGGGCTTTTCTCAGGGACTTTGCCGCTCATTTCTGTCGGTACTACTTTGCTGTTCCGGTGTTATTTGTGCACCAACCCCAATTCTGGGAAGGGGTAAAGATGATATATATACTCAACAATATTATATCTATATACTATATATATATATTATATATATAATATATATATAATATATATATATATATAATATATCTACTACTCTATATATATATGATATATATAATCCATCTTCCCACCTATCCCATGAATTGGGGTTTGTGCTACACATACACCGAACAGAAAAGTAGTACAAGAACATGACGCAAGTCGCTAGAAAGCCCCCACCCCCTCACCGTCCCGTTTATATTATACTATATATATCATATATATATATAAATATATATATATAATATATATATATATTATAATATTATAGTATAATATATAATAACTATATTATCTATATCAATAATATATATTCATTATATATAAGCTATTATATATATATATATAGATATTTGTTGCAACAATAAAATTTAACTAGATATAATCTTTATTATTTCTACGAAATCTAGATATTTGTGCTGTGGTTGCTAGTGGCTTATACTCCTCTGTAGATCAATTTATAATTTCTAAGAAAATACCTTGATTGTCTTAAGTAGTTTATTTACTCTATTAAGTTAAGAAACTACTTAATTGTTCCATTAGTACTCAACGTTAACTCAATCAAATCATTATATATATCATATTATATATATATATACTATAATATATATAGATATATATATATACTATATAATATATTAAATTATATATATATATATACTATATATATATATATATAATATATATACTATAATATATATATATACTAATTATATAATATAAATATGTATATATATATATATATATATATAATCATATATATATTATATATATTATATCATATATATAATATATAATATATATATATATATATAAGATATATATATATATATAATATATAACTCATTAGATACTATAATAATATATGCCACCTGTTAGGTGTTACGTGTGTACCGGCGACGAGAGTGTGGGACGTAGGTGTTACCAGGTATGTTCAGGCTTGTTCTGTTAATATTTAGTATATGTGAAATTCTGTGAAAACGGCCCATAATGTTGTATGAATCATGCTTAAAGCTTCGGTCCAACGTTTCACTAGTTTTCAGCCAATATTACCCGATTTCCAACTGATAGCACAGCCCCAACGCTGAAACACCGATTAAACCACACACAACACACGCACACACACACACCTAACACGCCACTAATATATATATATTATATATATATATATATAGTATACTATATATATTATAATATATATATATATATATATACTATATATATTATATTATCATATATACATATATTATACATATTATATATATATATATCCCAGCTTGTATGCCCTTCTTTGTGAGCCATGGTGGGTCCTGTATATATTCAAAAACTATAATATATATATATTATACTACTATCTACTTTATACAATATATACTATATATATATATAATACTATATATAATTATACTATATATATAGTAATATCACTATTATATATATATATATATAATAATATACTGATAATATATATATACTAACACAGGTAATATAGTATCTATATATATATATATAATATATATATAATATATAATATATATATATATACTATAATAATAGTATATTATATATTAATTGATATTATATACTCTATATAATATTATAATATATATATATATATAATATCTATATATTTACTAATATATATATAGAATAACCAAGAAAGACCAAAACTTTCCATCTACTCTCTTCACAAATCATATCTTCACGTACTATGGGTTTACCAAAAAAAAACGTAAAATAACAATCTTTCTCGTCTTTGATCAAACCCGAGTTCACCCCCTCTAAGCCACCTCCCCTTAGTGATATATATACTACTACTTATATATATATATACATATATATATATATATATACTATATAAAATATATAATATATATATATATATATTATAATACTAATGATATATCACATATATATATATATTGTAATCTTATTAAGAAAAGGGGACAACAGACAGCGTTGTGGTCGTACATATCTGGTGATTATGTCTAATTATATATTATATTATATATATATATATATATAATATATATATATGTATTCATATATATATTATTATAATATATTATATACTATAATATTAAATATATATATATAATATTATATATATAATATATATATAGATATATATTATTAATTACACTATATATATAATATATATATATATATATAATATATAACTATATTACTATATTATAGATTACATTATATCAATACTTGGTCAGCCTATGAATAAATTCTATACATTCTATGAAGTCAAATATCTGAAAGTTACAGATATATATATATATATATATATTATATATATTAATGAGTCGGTTCCATCTGTCAGAATATCCACTGTTAAGTTTATCCGAAATTGAGCAAATTTGCTTAATTCTGTGCTTAATTCTGTGCCATATCCAAAGATGCCTAGCCCTGCTCGATTCTTCATTTCTCTCTAGAAGTCAAAAATCATTCATTTTTCATTTCTGATTTCTAGTGGCGTTTCTAGGTTGGTCAAAACTCGGTTAAAATTGGATTATTTCTCTTGAACTTTTCCTATAATTCGATTTTGCACGATTGCCGTACTAAATTTCCTTTAGCATCATTTCCATTCATTTATAAATACTGTTAATACTTTTATAATTAAAATGTTATTTTTTTTTCTGAGCTCGATGCTAAAACAAGGTATGTTTCCTAATGATTTTATTCCTGTTATCCTGTTAGTCTTCTTCTTCTTCTTCTTCTTCTTCTTCTTCTTCTTCTTCTTCTTCTTCTTCTTCTTCTTCTTCTTCTTCTTCTTCTTCTTCTTCTTCTTCTCTTTTCTTCTTCTTCTTCTTCTTCTTTTTGGTCAATTTCGCTTAATATATATTGGAAACATATGAAAGAGAATGTGAGACTAATAAGGTTATTGAATTTAAAAACTATAAACTAATTGGCTTTATCTCTGATATCTTTTCCGAACGTTGATACTTGATAGCCATTATTTTTCAAATTAAAAAGATGCTTCTCGGTACTCTGTTCCAAATGCAAATATCTCCCTTCATTGATGATTTTTCACCCACGCATCATCATATCTACTTTAAGTTGTTATTCTTTTCATCAAAAAAAATAATCCAACCAAGATATTGTAACCGAAAGTAAGGAGTCCTTGGAAAAATTGACCTTGGATCTCCCTTATATTTCTAACAGCCTTGAAAACCTATTTCCTACACCTTTCTATTTCACGTAAACTTCTATAATAACTACACTACCTTTCTTTCCTTGAAGAATCACTTAAAAGATATATCCGCAGAAGTATGGGGACAGCAGAAGGCACCAAGAAAACTTGCTAGGACTGCTCAAGGAGCTTTTTCTATACTAGGATTCTTTCTCGGATATTTTTACATCATCTATTTCCCAATTTTCTTTGACCTAAAAATTTCAAAAGATTTGTAGACTTTTGATTAGATTGTGATTGACCTTTCCTTATTATGACCTTCGATGTTAGGAGCCCTTAATCCTATTTTTCACCCATATACTATATATATACTATATATATATATAATAGATATATATATATAATATGCTATATACTATATCATATACTAACTATACTATATTATATACTAGTATATATATAATCTATTATATATATAATATATACGGTATATATTATAATATATACTATATATAATATACATATATATACTATATATATATATATATCATATATATATTATATTAATATATATATACTATATTAAATTTTATATAATAAATAATATAATTTATATTATAATATTTATATATCTTATTTTTAGATTAATTTAACATTTTTTTTTTATATATACTATATATATATATACCTATACTATATATATACCTATATATATATATATATATATAATATATAAATATATATATATATATAATATATAGATAAAAATAAACTCCTTGATTGATTCTTCACTACAGGATCACTTCAAGGAGTGATTTATCTATACAAAAGGAACTGCCGGTTAATTTGTCAGTTATATTGACTTCCTACACAGTATATATAATAAATATATTCTATACACTATAATATATAAATAGGTAGGTTTCAACATAATATAATTTACACAAATATACCTCATATTGATATATATACTATATATATAATATATATATTTGTGTGTGTGTGTGTGTGTGTGTGGAGAGAGGACGTAGGTACCGTACAAACTATGTAAATCCACCTATAAATCCACCTACTGGATATATGGAGAGCTATTCTGGGTTAGAATATTTCTTTGCATTTCAATGTTCTTTGTTTAGTGCATGTAGTGTCTTAATGATGCAGAAAGTATTTCCAGAATGCACTCCCCCTTACACTGTAAGTGCTAACAGATATGTCCGGTTGGCACTTCCTCCATCCCCTTTGTCTTCCCATACTTTAGACACATTATATAGTTACACACACGCTTCCTTTTTGGCAATTTGAATGATGGTTTTGAATGATGTGGTTTCGGAAATGTCAAGGGGTGATATCGAAAGATTTTCCTTCCTCTACTCCCCTCTCCATCATTCACCGCTTGGTACTGTCAGAGAACTGTAGTCTTGTTCTGGTTCACGACTATCTTTCTTCTTTAATTTCTGCAACATTCCCGGTCTTTATTGTAATATTCACTTTATTGAACATCACTTCTCCTCTAGTAAATCTCACCTCTTGTTCCGAAACTCAAGTTCTTGAGAATTCCGACACAAAACCAAAATTGTGTATCCTCTTCCTGTCTCTACCAACAAATCTCACCCAAAGGAGGATGTTGTGCAAATGTGCACAGCAATATTGTATATTCTTGTGTCACTAATTTGAAGCCTATAAAATTGTCTGTCATACTTCTGCCTATAATTGTTTGTCATATATGATTTCGGTTTACTTGCAAATTTACGTCAAATTCATTTCCAAACTGTAAGGCTATCCCACATACATCTATTATCTAAAATTCAAAACAGAATCTATCTCTCATCTCTTTACTCAGAAATCATCATTTTTGATGGTTTATTGTTCACCGTCGCCATTGGCTTTCCTTTAGTGAAGCAGCTCCTCACTCGTTTCCCTGTTGGATATAAATACAACACACTGTGCTTTCTTAATTTCCATTCTTTCACCTTATAATGTTAAAGTCTTTCCTCATCCGTGTTTCTAGACCATTTTCACATATCTTTATCCGGTTCTATCTCTTCAGGCCTTCCGAAGGAACGGTGCCTGCCATACACGAGGAGACATTTCTGGTATTTCAGTATGACACTACTTCCAGCCATGGCTGAGCGTGGAGTCATTCTTATTTCACTTCCCTTGGAGTGATTAAAGTTACGGCGAGGAAGAGTCCCTCGGAGTTTGAAGAAAGCAGAACTAATGTGATTTTCTCTAGCTTTTGGTGTGTACATTCCATTTTGTTTCTCTTCAATTAAAAACCATAAATCTTGGTTAAACTCTGCATATTCTCGTTCTGTTCGTCATAGAACTGATGCATTCAAGAATTGTCGTTGTCTTCAAGTGTTCGAGAGACTGTGCTACTTAAATTTCATCCATTAATCGTGCAAAATCTATTCTCTGTAACAATAAAAAAAAACTTTTCTCCTTAGAAAGTGCAATAATCTTTCCAGATCCTTTTAATCATGCCTTTTCAGTCATTTTGCCAAAAATGCTTCTATCCAAATTTGCTTCTTCCTCTTCCTTCTTTTGTTTCTTCCGACAGCACCATTACTGTCTTACCTTCTGATAAAGTTGAACTATTTGCTCAGACTTTTCCCACTAACTTCAGTTTATATGATTCCGGTACTATTCCTTCTTCTCACCTCACTCCAACTTATTTACGTCTACCATTTCAATTTCTTCTAAAAATGTGATTTTCCTCTCTCTCTCTCTCTCTCCTCCTCTCTCTTCTCTCTCCTCCTTCTTCTCCTCTCTCCTCTCTCCTCTCTCCTCTCTTCTCCTCTCTCTTCTCTCTCCTCCTCTCTCTCTCCCTCTTTCCTTCTCTCCTCTCTCTCTCCTCTCGCTCTCCTCTCTCTCTTCACTCCTGATTCCCTCTCTTCTCTATCAATTTTCAGCTTTCCTTCTTATTGGAAGCATATGCTCATTCAACATGTTAAAATAAGTGGGAATCTCTATCAACCTTTGAAATATCATTCTATAGCTTTAACCTCTGTTCTTATCCATGTTTGGAAGCATCTAAATCTTCTAAACCTATCTCAGATTGTCAGTATGTCTTCTCCCAAATAAAGGCACGACTGTCGATCTTCATTCTATTTCTCAGATTCTTGGTTCACTGATCTTCGACATCTCCGTAAATCTTTTGTTGATGCATTGAACATGTAGAAAGCTTTCGATAGGATCTTGCATAATTTCTAAGCATCGACCTTAAAGGTAATTTTCCTCCTCTCCGATTTATTTTCTTCTCCCAAATAAAGGCACGACTGTCGATCTTCATTCTATTTCTCAGATTCTTGGTTCACTGATCTTCGACATCTCCGTAAATCTTTTGTTGATGCATTGAACATGTAGAAAGCTTTCGATAGGATCTTGCATAATTTCTAAGCATCGACCTTAAAGGTAATTTTCCTCCTCTCCGATTTATTTTCTTCTCCCAAATAAAGGCACGACTGTCGATCTTCATTCTATTTCTCAGATTCTTGGTTCACTGATCTTCGACATCTCCGTAAATCTTTTGTTGATGCATTGAACATGTAGAAAGCTTTCGATAGGATCTTGCATAATTTCTAAGCATCGACCTTAAAGGTAATTTTCCTCCTCTCCGATTTATTTTCAGATTTTTCTGTAGATCCTATTGTACACGTCCATCAATTATTATCATTGAAGTCTATCAATAGTGGTATTTCTAAAGATTTTGTTCAGTTCAATATTCTTTTTATACATTTCATTAATTAAATTCCAACTGTCAATTTATTACATTTTTATTCTTATACCAACGACTCCACACTTCATTACTCATTAGTTTGAAAAATATCCCACCTAATCACCACCTTTGAGTACACTCCAGCAACTTCCTACTTCGTTATTGAGAAACCCCGGGAGCCTTAGAAATACGCCTTAAAGCCTTCCATTTTGGGAGCGTCGATCGCCTAGTTGGATAACCCGGACCCGATTACTGTCCAACTCAGCGACGCGGAGTCCAGTGTTTCGAATCCCGCTGATGGAGAGTAAAATCTCCTTTGACTCATTTAAGTCAGAAAGGTTCTTTGGACTAACAAAGACATAATATTTCTCGAATTTCTAATTGGGGCAGAGAAAATTTTTTTGTTTTTAATGCCTCAAAAGCTCCAGTTTCTTTTCCTCTTTCTTTCTCGCATAAGTCTTTAAATTCCAATACATCTTCATATAGCAGGCAACACTCCCCCAAGAACTTATTTCCTATCATTTGAAATTCTTGGTATTTCCTGCTTACTGTTAGATATGTTTTGGAAGGATCTCATTCTTACTTTTGCTAAACATTCTAAAACGTCAGGTGTCCTAAGGCGCCTTCGTCAGGTGTTCTAAGGCGTCTTCGTCTGGTTTTTCTAAGGCGTCTTCGTCAAGTGTTCTAAGGCGTCTTAAGAAATTCTTCACAAAACTCCAGTTGTTTATTCTGGTACGTCAGGTGTCCTAAAGCGCCTTCGTCAGGTGTTCTAAGGCGTCTTCGTCGGGTGTTCTAAAGCGTCTTCGTCAGGTGTTCTAAGGCGTCTTAAGAAATTCTTCACAAAACTCCAGTTGTTTACTCTGGTATGTCAGGTGTCCTAAGGCGCCTTCGTCAGGTGTTCTAAGGCGTCTTCGTCGGGTGGCGTTTTAAGAAATTCTTCACAAAACTCTAGTTGTTTACTCTGGTACGTCAGGTGTCCTAAGGCGCCTTCGTCAGGTGTTCTAAGGCGTCTTCGTCGAGTGTTCTAAGGCGTCTTAAGAAATTCTTCACAAAACTCTAGTTGTTTATTCTGGTAGTCTCTTCGTGAAGTATGACTAACATTTCTAGGGTTAAAACACTCACCTAGTTCCTTTAGAAATTGCTGACCCTAGGAATTTTCACTTATTTACCTTCTCGCTCTCAATAACTTCTCCAATCTCTTTCCGGCCGTCGAACTGCTACATGCTTTTCCTTATACTTTCACAATATATTTCAACAGACGACGCTCTTCTAAACTCCCTGGCCGCAACCCTACTAGGGTGTGAAAAATAATTTTAAAAATAGGGAAAACACAATTAGATGGTTGCCGCATAGGTCTGTTTTCACGAGAACGTATCAGCAACTATGTAATACAGGGACATTTAAACCGGTTGGCATTGCGGTGGAGTTTATGCGGTACTTTGCCACCGCCATCGTGCCTATGACATTCTCCGGTATTTTGACGAAACCCGCCATCGAGTGTAAGTAGAGCTGCGGCCGAACGTGCTGCTCCACGTTCAGTAATATGGAGAATACTGGCGGCTGATGGACGCCATGCATATCCTTTTCAATGTGAACAGCATCTACTGCAAACCGACGTAGGACGTCGAAGCGACTTCTGTGAAGGGTTCATCTGGCAATGTAATACCAACAGACGTTTCCTAGAGTCGATACTGTGGAAGTACGAAGCCATCTTCTGAAGACGTGGCACTCACAACCAGAGGAACAGTCACTTGCCGGCGCAGGAGAACCTTCATGCAATCAGGAAGTACCATTACCAGCAAGAATTTAAATGTAATGTGTGGCTTGGATTGCTGGCTCACAATCTCCTAGGCCTCTATTTTCTATCCCACAGTCTGAACGGCCAGAACTACCTTCAAATTCTCCTGAATGGATTCGGAGTGTTCCTTGAGGATGTACCCGTGTTAAATCTACGTCACATGTGTTTTCAGTTGGATAACTGCCTAGATCACTTTGCCAGAAACACACGCACCTGGCTTAATACTAACTACCTTTTACGATGAATAAGGTCGAGGAAGCACCGTTGCCTGGCCTCCATGCTCGCTGGACCTCACACCATTGGACTTCTTTGCC
>JABUQX010025409.1:0-15000 GCA_015478945.1 Trachelipus rathkii | reverse complement strand
TAGCTGTCTGTTTTCATACAGCTAGCTTCTTCCGACAGTATTTCTCCGCTGGAAACTCTTAGGTATGTCGATAGCATTTGGCAGCTGATAAAAGCTGCTATTATATATATATATATATATATTATAATTATAATATATATATATATATATTATATATATATATATATATAATATATATATATATATATATATATATATATATATATATATATATATATATATATATTAATATATATATATAATATATTAGTATATATATATATATATTTATATATATATATATATATATATATATATATTATATATATATATATATATAATATATATATATATATATATATATATATAATATATATATATATATTATTATATATATATATATATATATATATATATATATTATATATATATATATTTAGCAGCTTTATATAATATATATATATATATAAATATATATATATATTATATATATAGTAAATAAAACCAATATTAAAGAAATTAATATATATATATATATATATATATATATATATATCACTTAACCTTTGCCCCCCCTAAATGAAATCCTGCCTACGCCCATGCGCAAACGCAAAAGCGCAGTTTTTCAAAAAATTAGTCCGCAAACGCAAAAGCGCACATGTCCTCAAATCAATTTTTTTTTTTTAAAAAACACAAATTTAGGAGCGTAAAAAATAAAAAAAATAAGCTCAAGTACGTAAAGATATTATTTTTAAATTTTAATTGAAAGATGCAAATATATATAACAAAATATGGAGTAAAGATTTTATTCTTATTCAGATTACTCTGCGTTATCTTCCTCCTCGCTTCCTCTCTGATTCTGAGACAGGGAATATCTTCCCTTCATAAAGATAATTTTTTTAAAATTGCTGGATGCCATGGATGCCTCTTTGCTCTTAGAATGTCAGAGCCTTGACTAAACAGCCTCTCTATCGACCGCTGGAGGTTGCAATAAGAGGTATTATACTTATAAACACGTTTCCACCGCAGACCTCCTGGTATTTCACATGAAAACAGGTTCCTAGTGAAGAGGGGTATACTCACTATACTGTGGTGAACACTTACTGCAGTCCAGCTATCCAATGTTTGTACCAACTTCTCCTCCAGAGCTGTCCTGTTGGGATATATGGGGTCTTTCAGTTTCTGAAGAATATCTTGGAGAATGGTATCAAAAGCTCAGACTTTTTTTAAAGTTTCATGAACATTATGTCAGGTGTATGTGTGGAATATTATTGTTATACATAAATTTAATATGTAATATATATAATACAAAAATTATGTCATATATACGGTACAAATATTATATATATATATATATATATATATATTTTATCTTTAATATATATATATATATATAATTTATACTATATAATATATATATTCACAGAAAAAATATTATTGAATGAAAGAATTAAAAGAGGGATCTTTCAAAGATAGTTGATTTTAAAAATTTTTACTATAAAAACTTTACAACTATTTATAGGGGTTTTTATTAATCATAAAAAATTTATTAAAAAATATGGGGAAAGAAGTCCTCTTTGAGTAGCTGATGTTCTTTCCTCTTCTGTGAAACTATTACCAATTTTAGGCTACTATCCGGTTTGGAACCAATGAACCATCTGAAAGGATGGGACTTTTTTAAGGTTCCTATTATTATTATTATTATTATTATTATTATTATTATTATTATTATTATTATTATTATTATTATTATTATTATTATTATTATTATTATTATTATTATTATTATTATTATTATTATTATTATTATTATTATTATTTATTTATACTATTATTATTATTATTATTATTATTATTATTATTATTATTATTATTATTATTATTATTATTATTATTATTATTATTATTATTATTATTATTATTATTATTATCTAAAATTTGACTTTTAAATCTCTTTTTTGAACTTAGATAGTAAACTTTTAGGTAATTAGTTATTAATATTAAGTTTTAATAATTTAGGTAAGATTCTCTTTTCTTTCATGCCATAATAAATATGGAGGGCAATAAAACTAAATTACACCAACAGCTAAAATGAATTCAGTTTGAAATGCTTACCCTTTTTTAGAAACTGGAATTTCCTCTTTATAGTGAAATAACTTTCATCCAGGAGTGCAGGCCCTTGTTGTTAATTAAGGCTCTCTTATTGTTTCTTCAGGCCTAAGTATGGTTGCCTAGGCCACTTACTTCATCAGTATTGAAAAAATAAAAAAAAATATTGTATTAGTTTACTTATCAATATTCTTCCTTTTTATCCAGTGGCCACTTTATAAAGTTTGATTTTTAAATTTTTTATTTTTTAATGTATTTGTTTATAGCCAGTTGTGGCAGAACCAGAAACATAGTTCTGGCTCCAGAGATATGAATTTTATGTCTGCACCCTTTTTCTCATTGCTCAATGTTGCAAGAGATTAGGGTTGGGGCTTTTGCCATTCGTCAAAAATCCAAAGTCATAACAAAAGACCTCTGACGTCATGGCAAATTTTAGGGTGCATTCAAAACCAAGCTCATGGTGTATTTTAGTTAATTTTTTTTTTATTAAAAAATTTATTTTTATTATTCAAATAAGGATTTAAAAATCAAATTTCACACTTCAATATGGCCACTTGAATAAAAAGAAAAAAAATAATAATATATATATATATATATATATTTAAATGCAGTATATAAAATATAAAATAATATACATTGTATAAGGTACATAATATACATTATACAATGTATATTTTTTTACAAAATATATATATATATATATATATATATATATATATATATATATATATATATATATATATATATATATATATATATATATATATTATATATATATATATATATATATAATATATATTATAAGAAATGCATAAAGTTTGTTCCAAATTATAAAAGTAACTCGCCATTAATGGGTCACTTTCAGACCCAGTTCCATCACCTTCAGTGCCTTGATGTTTAGGAGTAAGATTCGATGCAATATTACACTTTATTTCCTCCAATATCCTGGTACTTCTATCCTGGTACTTCTCCAATATCCTGGTACTATATCTTGGTACTTCCCCTCATTTAACCTACGTACCACTCCGAGTTTGAAGTGAGGGTGCGAGGGCTGTTTTGTTGGCAAATCAAAATCATCAAAAAGACTGCTGAAACTCGGTTCAAAGCCCTTTTTCTTTCCCTTGTTTGGCTTTGGTTGCTTTAGCAAATTTGCGCTTTACTCTCTTAAAAAGTTGTTGAAGGCAAATAAAAAGCGCACATTTTTTACCTAACGCGCAAATTGCGCTTTCATTTGCGCTTATGCCCACCTCTGGTGCAAACACATGTTTCTCATAATTCATAGATGAATACTATCCGTTATCTGTAAAAAAAAAATTATGTGGATGCAGATGCGGATAGAGAAAAATGATGCGGATATCCACATATTCGGAAGCGGATATCCGCTACACTTCTAATATATATATATATATATATATATATATATATATATATATATAATATATTATATATATATATATATATATATATATATATATATAATATATATTATTTTATATATATATAATATATATATATATATATATATATATATATATACTATATATATATATATATATATATATATATAATTTCCGAAGCTTTTTTATAACAGTTCTTGTTATTCTCTTTATTTATAACAAATAATCCGAGTATTATAGTGAAAAGCTATTAAAAAAAATATTGAATAATAAAGATTATACAAGAGTTTTAATTTAAGGAAACGGTTGGAAAGGGAGTTCCATCATACTTTGACAGGTAAAAAAAAAAATTGGGATAAATCTCTCTTGTTTTCTGGTTTTAGAATAGTTACCTTTTAAAATAGTTGTCTTTAAATTAGGTTTCAATCAAAGAAAATTATGATATTGAGAGTAACTTTAAATTGCTGAACCTATGTCAGGTATAAAAAGATGGAAAGAATTGTGACGCTTGTTTGGTTCGTTTTTATTTTTTAATTTATGAAACTCATAAGCCTATAATAAGTAGTAAGTTTCATGACTGTGAATTATATTTATTTGTTTTATATTACTTATTTATTAAACTATAGAGCTTTAAAAATTTAGAATTTTAGTCTTATATCATCATTGATTATAATAATGAAAATATTATCACAATAGTGATATGTTAATAATTTTTTAACATTTGTTTCAATTACATTATAACATAAAATCTCCAATGATAAGGCGAATCTCCAAATCATTTTTGGACATTAATTATAAAAAGTAATAAGTATTATAAGTAAAACAGAATATTTTTTTTTCATTCGTACTAAACAAAATGTTTAGACAGATTTATTTATTTCCATATTTAATTTACTTCCAAATTAATTTTTGGACTTTACATATTAAGCAAACCTATTTAAAGGTTTCTACCCACTTAGAACAAGGCGGTAGCCAGGAGGGAGTTTGAACCCTTCCCCCCGAAATTATTTAAGCTATCAAATTATTTGTTGGCTTGAGGCCTCTTAATTTTAATTTATAAGAATAATAAAAATAGTTATCAAAGGAAATTATAAATATAAATTAATAGAAATGAGGAAAACCTATTTGTGGTTGATGAAGATGACTTTGGTTTAGTGACTGTTGAAAGCCCAAAAGGAGAATCTCTAACGGAAGCAAGACTATACAAAGGTTGAAATAAATAGTATACTTTCTGATTGGACAAAGATATAATGGTGCAGCAGCAATGAAGTAAGGTTTTAAAAGTGTTCAATTAAGCTCTTAGAAAATATCCAGCATACCTGTATGTTCACTGCTGATCACATTCATGTGCAGTACAAAAACATTAGAAACTTACTGGCACAGTGAAAACACCTGGGCAATATTTTTAGGTCACCAAGGAAGACAATTATTTTAGTAGAAAGAATTAAATCGGAAAGGGATAGAATGAGCAAAACTACTACAAGAAATGGAAACAATGTGGGTGAATATTAAAGATGGGCTGTTTTGATTTAGAGAAGTTTTTAAAATAATTGTCGAAACTTTAGAGGAGTTTGAGGTGGATCAAGATGTTGAATCTTCTTCAAAAACCTCAAATCTTTTGAAACCTATAATCACGAGCGAATTGACTATAACTTTAGGCATGACATCCAATTTATTTTTTTTCATTCTTCCATTTTGTACTACATTACAGTCTGCATCATTAGTGACAGCAACTGCTCTTAATCATCTTCAAAATGTGATGTTTTCTTTGAAAGATTTTCTCACAAACATCCATGAAAAATTTTCAAGCTTTGTGGAAGTTGCAATAGAACTTCTACTTTCTGTTTCTGTAAATGAAGAAATGGGAATGTCGCGCGTGTCAAATCCAGTGTAAACCCTATTTAAATTCCTTTTCTTGCTTACTTTTTTTGCCATTTTTGCCAACCAATTAGAGCACAAGCTCGTGAGTCACTGAATCATACTTACCAATCTTAGCAAAGTCATTTCAAAAATATATCTATTAAAAATTTTAAGAAATTTGTAAATAAATTTGATCTATACAGTCACATTTTGATAGTTAAGGATATTAAATCTCGTTATTCACAACGTGCACTTCAGAAAGATATTTTTTTACTCTAAAAAATCTAAAAACATACTTTCTCATTTCTCAGAGGAAAGACTAACAGAACTTGCTTTAATGAGTCTTTATCATAGATAGGCCTATATAATATAAACGATGGAAGTTGTCAATAATTTTATTGTTAAGAGAGCAAGAATAAGGCTTTTATAATATATATATATATATATATAATATATATATATATATATATATATATATATATATATATATATATATATATATATATATATATATATTATATATATATATATATATATATATATATATTTAATACTATATTATTATAATATATATATTTATATATATATATATACGAGGGAATTTAAGCTATTATCGCTTATATATATATATTATTCTTAATCAATGTACCCTAAGTTGCTTTAAGGATTATATTACAACAGACACATTTTAAAACACTTTTAATTATTTTGAAAAACATTAAAAACTGATTTACATTAGACGAGCTTTCGTTATAATAACCTTTTTCAAGTCTATCTGAATTCACAATAAAAGCAAAAACTTTTTAACATTTGAAATATGAATAGCTTATTGATCGGTTGGTTGGTCGAATAACAGACTTTTGTAGAAAGGTGAAAGTTTCAAAATTCATTTTGAATCGAGACGATCCTGCACTCTCCAGAGCATCTATTATAATTGGGGAAATTGTAGAGACAAAAGGCTTCCGAGATTTTTCTTTTATTTGTATTTTGGATATTTCTAATGTTTGTCATATTATTGAGATTGATTTGGTGTTTTTTTGTTAATCTATGATGTGTAAGAGCTGAATTTTCATAATGTGTATCGAGGTCATGTTTGTGTTGTTTTTTCCTGCGTGTGAAGTCTATAGTTTCACCGTAATAGTTACTATTGCAGGTGTTGCAGGGGATTTTGTATAGACAGGGGGGATTGCTAGTTTTTGTTTTGGGGGGTTTTAACACTTTCTTGATTAAGATATTGTTTGAAGGGATCAGACGTATGTGTTTGGGTAAAATGTTTTTTATGGGATGTGTGTTAATGTGTGGTATGGGGAGGTGGGTTTTTTGTTGTATGTTGTCTTGAGTTGTGTTGAGTTTATAATATTTTTTCCTTGCTTTTTTGTAGGTGTTGTTTATAATGTTAATAGGATATTTTAATTTTAAAAAGGTGTTTTTTATTAATTGTGTTTCTGTATGTAAGAGTGCAGGGGAGCAGATTTTAAATGCACGGAGGTATAGGGATGAAAGTGTACCTGTTTTTGTGTTGTGTGTGTGAGCGGAATACCAATGTATGTAGGAAGGATTGGATGTGGGTTTTCTGTAAACTGTGAAAGAGGGTTTAGTAGTATGGTCTGAAATTATAAGAGTATCTAGAAAAGGGATAGTATTGTGGTTAGAGGTTTCCATGGTGAATTGTATGTCAGTGTGTAGGGTGTTGATGTAGTTGAGGATGTGTGTGGGATTGGTTGCGTGAGGTACGGCAGCGAAGATGTCGTCAACATACCTAAGCCACACGCATCCGGAAAGAAGTTGATGAGGAAGAATGGTAGTAATATAGTTATTTTAAATAGTTCTGATTACATTACAAAATGCAAAACACTACTCAACACACCTACGTATGAACAACTGACAAAAAATCCCAACTCAACATCCCAATCCACATTTAACTCTACCTTATCTACCATACTTAAAAACTATCCACATTTACAGAAACTAAAAGCATACATGACAAACATACCACAATTCTACGGAATACCAAAAACACATAAACAAAACACACCACTTCGTCCTATCATATCCAACACTAATAGTAATACTTATAAACTAGCACAATGGCTTTCAAAACAACTAAAACCTCTCTTAGGCACTATTTCTACATCCCACTTAAAAAATACAGAGGATTTCATTAACAAAACCATATCTCTCAACACTAAAACCCACACCTTTGTTAGTTATGACGTTGTGTCACTTTTCACCTCTGTCCCCGTACCTCATCTTTTAGAGCTTTTAACAAAATACATAAATGACAATAATATCACTCTCACATACCCCTTTTCTATTCTTAAACAACTTATCCTACTCACGTTACAACATAACTACTTTCAGTTCGACAAACTTTTTTACAAACAAAAACACGGACTGAGTATGGGATCCCCTCTCTCTCCCATGCTCAGCAACATTTACATGGAGTTACTTGAACATTATTACATTCTTCCTCATCAACTTCTTTCCGGATGCGTGTGGCTTAGGTATGTTGACGACATCTTCGCTGCCGTACCTCACGCAACCAATCCCACACACATCCTCAACTACATCAACACCCTACACACTGACATACAATTCACCATGGAAACCTCTAACCACAATACTATCCCTTTTCTAGATACTCTTATAATTTCAGACCATACTACTAAACCCTCTTTCACAGTTTACAAAAAACCCACATCCAATCCTTTCCGTACATACATTTGGTATTCCGTCACACACACAAACACAAAAACAGTGTACACTTTCATCCCATATACTCGTGCATTTCAAAAACTGCTTCCTGCACTCTTACTATACGGAAACACAATTAATAAAAAACACCTTTTTAAAATTAAAATATCCTATTAACATTATAAACAACACCTACAAAAAAGCAAGGAAAAAATATTATAAACTCAACACAACTCAAGACAACATACAACAAAAAACCCACCTCCCTATACCACACATTAACACACATCCCATAAAAAACATTTTACCCAAACACATACGTCTGATCCCTTCAAACAATATCTTAATCAAGAAAGTGTTAAAACCCCCCAAAACAAAAACTAGCAATCCCCCCTGTCTATACAAAATCCCCTGCAACACCTGCAATAGTAACTATTACGGTGAAACTATAGACTTCACACGCAGGAAAAAACAACACAAACATGACCTCGATACACATTATGAAAATTCAGCTCTTACACACCATAGATTAACAAAAACCACAAATAACAATTCAATTAATATGACAAAACATTAGATAAATATCAAACTAATAAAAGAAAAATCTTCAGGAGGATTTGGTCTCTACAATTTCCCCAATTATAATAGATGCTCTGGAGAGTGCAGGATCGACTCGATTCAAAATGAATTTATGAAACTTTCACCTTTCTACAAAAGTCTGTTATTCGACCAACCAACCGATCAATAAATTATTCATATTTCAATATTAAAAATTTTTGGCTTTTATTGTGGAATTTAGATTAGACTTTGAAAAAGTGTTATTATAACGAAAGCATCGTCTAATGTAATCAGTTTAATGTTTTTAAAAATTTAAAAAGTGTCTTTAAAAATGTGTCTGCTTGTAATTAACCTTAAAAAAAAGCAAATTGGTACATTTGGATAGAATTATAATATATTATATATATATATATATATATATAATATATATATTATATTATATTATATATATATTAATATATTAAAATATATACATTAAATATTATATTATATATATATTATATTAAGTAACAATAATTATAATAAAAAATAATAAAATAAATAATAATAATAATAATAATAATAATATAATAATATAATAATAATAATAATAATAATAATAATAATATAATAATAATAATAATAATAATAAACTATATAATTTCTTGAAATTTGTTGTGACTAACATTTCACATGCGTTTTGGGAGGAGCTCTTTCAAGTGGACCTAACATCGAGGCCAGATCTACGAGATGGCAAACGCGGGCAGAATTGTTGAAAATTACTTAAACTAGGATAAATTATTATTATATATTATTCATTATTATTATTATTATTTTATTATTATTATTATTATTATTATCTTATTATTATTCATTATTAATTATTTTAATTGATTGTTGTTATTGCTTTTGCTAGGTTCCCATTTATAATAATAATAATAATAATAATAATAATAATAATAATAATAATAATTAATAATAATTAATAATAATAATAATATAATATAATAATAATAATAATAATAATACATAATAATAATAATAATTTATTATTATCATTAAATTTTGCGATATAAAAAATATACTGTAATTGTTTTCCATTTGTTTTAAAGTTTATGAAAAAATTAAACCTTGTCTAAATTTGTTTGTGAATTTTTTTTTTTTTCTATATTATAAATATTTGTTTATTTAGAAATTTCTAAGTATATCAAAATTTAACCGGTAAATTTTTTGTATAATACGTCTATCCTAATCATATATTCGGTTTTTAATGGAGGAAATGTAATCGAAATCGGTGCTTATAACTACCTAATCAATAATTATAAAATATTATTAAGGCTTTTTCTAAAGCCGCCCAAAGATACCGGACCACCACCCGCATTGTAGCAATGCGGTAAACAATACTAGTTAAGCAATCCGGCGTTCTAAACACAAAAATTAAAACAAGGTGTAAGTTGACATCGTCTTTCAATTTTGATATTTATTTCTTTCTTTATAAAAGGAATTTTTTTCTGACTTTTAGATATTTACAATGAATAAAATTAATTTCTAATTTTTAAGTAGTAACAATTTATATTAATTATAAAAATTATTATTATTTTTATTATTATTATTAATTATTTTATTATTATTATTATTATTATTATTATTATTATTATTATTATTATTATTATTATTATTATTATTATTATTATTATTATTATTATTATTATTATTATTTTTATTATTAATTATAATTATTATTATATTTATTCATTTATTATTATTATTTTATTTTATTATTATTATTATTATTATATATTATTATTATTATTATTTATTATTATGTATTATTTATAGGTTTTTAGGCCAGCATACCCCGGAAAAGGCCAGGCAATTACTAGAAAACTATACATCTACAGGAAAATAATAACATTTTTGATTTCAGGAAGTAATTTCATCGAGAGAAACTTAAAAAAAAAATTTTTATATTCCAATTTTTATTTAATAACTCCTAAAATTTAGTACTATCATAGGACCTGAAATAGCGCAAGGCTCTGATTTGAACTTGAAAGCACAAAAACTGCAGTAGTTTTCTGGGAGCAAAAGTTGCCGATACCGTTTTTGGAGAAAAGATTTACATAGTGGTGGCATACCGCAGTAGGTGAACCCGCCGAAGTGGGGACGAAGTTCCCCCCCCCCCAGCAGGCCGAGAAATCTTATAATCCGTCTGCCGTTTCTTTGTTTTACTCGTGGGTATTTCGTCCGTTTTAAAAAAAAAAGACTTCAACATTGGACAACTTTCCGTGCATTTCTCGGGTGTAAGCCGCATCGTTTTGATTTTATCAAAGAACCAGTAATTTTTTCAACAATTTTTAACAATTTTAATTTTTTAAAAGCGTTCTTTTTTTTCTTTTTTTTTAATTTCCGGGGTTAAAATGTCTCCTGATTATAAAATGAGTATTATTTTCGTGTACCTGTTATAGTTTTTAGTTACCTGCCTGGCCTTTTCGGGATGCGTGACCCTAGTTTTTTATCTTTTGCTTCCAACTCCCCCTAAATATGTTTTTTTTTCTGATATTATTTAATTACCTTAATATAATCTAGAGAATAATTACAAGAAAGTAAGAGGCATATTTTATATTTATTAGATCTGACCGGTTTCGTCGTCAACCTCGGAATCTTCAGATGTGGGATCTTACAATAGACTGAATATTTAACACTAGATTTTTAAAAAATTAAATTACAAATTAGATTTAGATTTTAGCATTTCATATTAATATTTAACCTTAAGGACAATACGTTAAACTTTATGTTAATGTCTTGGTTTTAGATGTTTTATGAAATAAGCTTCAGCTATTTTCAGTTTTGAGGGCTTCACATTGAGGTGTGCAAAATTTTAAATGATCTTTGAAATATCAGGTACAGTTGTCTTGTTATGCTCAGTGAATAGAAGTTCGTATATTTTACTGGGTTTAAGCGGTGCTGGTATACCCTATCTGTTAATCTACTTGGTCGTGGATAACCATATTACGTCGACGGTACAGTCAGACTCGGCGACATTGCCGGATTTGGTACACGACCAAGTAAATTAACAGATGTGGCATACCAGCACCGCTTTAAACCAAGTAAAAGCACGAAACAAAATCAAATTAAAAAAAAATCAACTGATTTTTTTACTTGGATTTTTTTATAAAGAAATCATGATTTTTTTTGATTTGTTTGATTTGTTTGATTTATTTGATTTTTTTTATTTTTTTATTTTTTTATTTTTTATTTTTTTTTTGTTATTTATTTTATTAAGCTATATAGGAATAAAAAATTAATATAAAAATTATATATATATCATAACTTTGCTCATTTATTTTTTTCAATTTTTCAGACAAACTATTGGGCATTGTTAACTCGGTAAGTCTGTAACTTCTTTAGTGTGCTGTTTTTCATAGTTTCCATGTGTAAGATTTTAAACCAGAGCTAGGGCCTAAGGGTAAAAAATTGAAAATTAATGCCAGATGCAGACAAATTATATATATTGTTTTTGTATAATGTCTTATAATAGATATGTTAGGCCAGTATTTATATTTTGTCTGCAAATTTTAAGACCCTTCATTAGAAAAGACATAGATGCATGCTGGAAGAGGGCGGCACGTTAAGCAACGAGGGGTTTAGATTTTGGCTTTGAACGATAAGGAACAGGCGTGAAGTTGTCTAGTAGGGCCCATCGCGGCTTCTTAAGTATTATTTTAAGTGCTTATTTATTAAAGGATTGACTTCACCATTCTAGACGGGCCAGCATGCGGCTTCTTAATTTATAATTTTTATTGGTTGACTGGGACAGTCTAAAAGGAACCATGCGGCTTCTTAAGTATATTATTTCTTTATTTATTATTGAGTTGACTTGGACATTCTAGAGGGGTTCAAGCAGCTTCTTTAATTATTATTTTTAGTTATTAATTATTTGGTTGACTGGGACAGTCTAGATAGGGCCATGCGGCTTATAAATATAAATTCTAATATTTATTATTTGATATTTATTATGTGTTGACTGGGACATTTCTAGAGTGGCCAATGCGGCTGCTTAATTATTAATTTTTATTGGTGACTGAGGACAGTTCTATAAAGGGACCATGGCAGCTTCTTTAAGTATTATCTATATTTATTATGAGTTTGGACTTGGCACATTTCTAGAGGGGTCCAATGCGGCTTCTTAATTATTGTTTTAATTATTAATTAAATAATCATTATTGGTTGACTGGACAGTCTAGATAGGCCTATGCGGGCTTCTTAAAATATTATTTCTTATTTATTATTTTGATATTTATATTGAGTTGACTGGGACATTCTATAGGGGTCAATGGAGCTTCTTAATTATTAATTTTTTATTATTGAATGAGACAGTCTAAAAAAGGACCATGCGGCTCTTAACGTATTATTTTCTTATCTATTATGAGTGACTGAGACATTCTAGAGGCGTCAATTCGGTTTTAATTATTTATTTTTACATTAATTATTATATATAATATATATATATATATATATATATATATATATATATTATTATATAATATATATTATATATATATATATATTTATATTAATATATATAAATATATATATATATTATTATATATATTATTATAATATAATTTATATTATATACTATATATATATATATTATATTTATATATATTTATATATATATATATATATCATATATATATATTATTATATATATATATATATATATATATTATATATATATATATTATTAGTTATTATATTAGTTGACTGGGACAGTCTAGATGGCCTATGCGGCTTCTTAAGTATTATTTTCTTATTTTATTCATTTATTTATGGGTTGACTGGGAAAATTCTAGTGGCCAGATGATGGCTTCTTAATTATTCAATTTTATTGTGAATGGGGACAGTCTAAATAGGACCATGCGGCTTCTTAAGTATTATTTATTTATTATGTGTGTAATTGGACAATTCTAGAGAGCGTTAATGTAGCTTTCTTAATTATTCTCAAGAATAAATAATTAAGAAGCTGACCATTAACCCCTCTGAGAATGTCCCAGTCAACCATAATAAAATATAAGAATAATACTTAAGAGCCGCATGGTTCCTACTTTAGACTGTCCCATTCAACCAATAAAATTAATAATAAAGCCGCATTGGCCCTCTGAATAGTCCCAGTTCAACCATAATAAATTATTAACATAAGAATATACTTAGAAGCGCTGGGCCTTCTTAGACTTGTCCCCAGCAACCAACACTAATTAATAATTAAAAAATAATTAAGCCACATTGATCCCTCTAGAATGTCCAGTCAACTCATTATAATTAAGAATAATACTAGAAGCCACTGGTCCTTTTGGACTGTTCCCATCGACAAATAAAATTAATATGAGAAAGCACAATTTCGATTCTAGATATGTCCCAGGTCAACCCATAAAAATTAAAAATAAGAATAATTTTTAATAATAATTAATGTAATTAATAATAGTATCTTATAAATTATACTATAGAAGCCCACATGGCTTACCTAGGACATGTCCCAGTAACCACAATAATTAAGATTAAGAACAATAATAATTGGCCCCTCTTATGAATGTCCCAGTCAATCCATTAATAATTAATAAATAAGAATAATAATTCAGAAGCCGCATGGGCCCATCTAGACTGTCCCAGTCAACTCTTACATAATTAATAATTTAAGATTAATTTATTCTTAATTATTAATTGTTATGAGTTGACGGGGAAAAGTTTAGATTAGAGCCCATGCGGCTTCTGAATTATTACTCTTATTTATTAATTTTTGTTTGGCTTGACTGGGAAAGTCTCAATTAGGCCCATGTGGCTTCTAAATTATAAAACTACTATTCATTAATTACATTTAATTATTCTTAAAATTATTCTTAAATTCTTAAATTTTATGGGCTGACTGGGACATTCTAGAGGAGAAAATGCGGCTTCTTAATTTATTAATATTTATTGGTTGACTGGGACAAGTCTAAAAGGACCATGCGGCTTCCTTAATAAGTATTATTCTTATTTATTATGAGTTGCACTAGGACATTCTAGAGAGGTCAATGCGGCTTCTTAATTATTATTTTTATTATTATTGGTTGACTGGGAAAATCTAAAAAGGACCATGCCTTCTTAGTATTATTACTTATTTTTATTTACTATGGGTTGACTGGTACATTCTAGAGGGCCAATGCGGCTTCTTAATTATTTAATTTGTTTATTGGTTGACGGGACAGCTAAAAAGGACCATGCCGGCTTCTAAGGTATCTATTCTTAGTATGATTTATTGGGTTGACGTGGACCTCTAGAGGGGTTAATGCAGCTTCTTAATTATTATTCCTAATTAATTATTATTTATGGGTTGACTGGGACAGGCTCGATATAGGCCCAATGAGGCTTCTGAATTATTATTTTT
>JABUQX010025408.1:15000-31093 GCA_015478945.1 Trachelipus rathkii | reverse complement strand
TTTTCGGTATTAGTAATAAAAAAAATCTTTACCGTAGCAGAACTTTCGGTATTTCAAGTGTTGAGATATACGTTTTTCTTTAAAGTTTAAAAGTGGAAATATAACTTTCGAAACATAACTTTCTCTGGTTGGAAAGGTGCTCGAGATCCCCACCAGAGAAAGTGCCAAGAGTAGAAGACTCAATAGCCTGTTATCACTCGTGTTACTCACGAAAACCATTTCGTCCATTCAAACTTCAGTCTGCTGTACTCTGTTGTCCGAGTGTCGTGACGAGTTGGCTACCAACATGCTCATGATACTATGCAAAACGTGAGTAAACTATATTCGTGACCATTCTACAAAAATAGCGTTGTAAATTGAGTTGGGGAAAATGCGCGGTATTCACCAATCAACTCGAAGATACCCATTCTTGCGTAGTCTTGAGGAAAAATAGCAAATTTGACATATCATCTACCCCACCTTTTACCCCTGAACTGAAAAGCTGGGTGAAAAATCATCTTGTGGAAAGGACCTTTAAAGGTCAAACCGTCGTATTAAACATGACCTATTTCTGTCAGGGATGTAATTATATTTGAGAGCATATATATATATATATAGCATATATATATAGTTATATATATATATATATATATATATATATATATATATATATATATATATATATATTATTATGATATATATATATATATATATATATATATATATATAAAAGATACTTATCTCGATACAGACACAAACATTTATCAAGCATAAATACTTTTGTTATTCGACCAGTTGTTGAGCAGTGAATACAGAAGATAATACTTGTCACAGTTCGAGCTTGCCTCTCCTGGCGGCGGGCAACATCGTCAGTTCCTGACGATGTTGCCCGCCACGGGAACGAAAGCTCGAACTCTTACAACTAAAAACTCAAGCTTATTATTGTGATAAAATTATTATCTCTGTATTCATATGTAATAGTGCAGTGTATAAATAAAAGTATTTTATCTTGATAAATCATTTAATTTTGTGTCGCCTCCAGGGGATAAACAATATCTTTAAATATAGACCTGCGTCAATTGCAGATTAATTATCAATATATATATATATATATATATATATAGCTAGTATATATATATGGTATATATATAGCAGAGAGTATAGTATATATATATATATATATATATATATATATATATATATATATATTTATGAAAGAGCTACAGAATTATAGTAACTGAGTGCAGGTGTTGAGTCTTTTAATCTATGATTGACAAGTAATTGAATCCTTCTCTTATAAATGAATAATTGAAACATTTTTGTAATATTTCAAATCTCTTCAATTTCTCTTGATTACCAACAGCATCATTATTGCATAAACATTATAATTATAAACGCCTTTTTTGCATCTTTAAACGGCAGGAAAAGATCTGTCAAAATGTTGTCAACGATCATGATAAATTGGCTCGGGACGAGCTCAACAAACCTTCCTTCTTTCTTATTTAAATTCACCTTAATAATAATAATAATAATAATAATAATAATAATAATAATAATAATAATAATAATAATAATAATAATAATAATAATAATAATAATAATAATAATAATAATAATAATAATAATAATAATAATAATAATAATAATAATAATAATAATAATACTTTGTAAGAAGCATAAGGGAAAGGAAAAAAATATTATGTGAAAAAAGTAAGAATAGGAAAAAAAGATAATTTAATTAATCAATTAATTAATTAATTAAAAGAAAAGAATGATTTTGGAAAATAATTAATCTTTTAAAAATCGAATTGGTTGACCGAGATAATCTTAGCTTGGAAGAACATCGAGTCTATTTGATCACTGATTTTTTAATTAATTGGAGTTGGATTTATTTTTGAAACTTAAGTACTAGGAATTTAGGACACGTCATTCGATCGCCAAGATTTTCAGTTGAAGAGGACTTTTTCAAGACATTATGGTTAAAAAAATGCCAAGTGGAGTTGCTCCTACAGCAGATGATGAGTGAGAGGACAGGTCCTCGGTGGAATTGATGAAAGTGAATGAAGTTTGGAGGAGAAACTTTTCATGGGTCCACAGCAAAAGTTTCTGTATTCAGGGACAGGGAATGTAGAGGAGCACAGGGAGGAAATTGGATTCCTAATAGTGGAAAAATAAGTAACAGTATAAGATAGTCAAGAGTCGATGTGAGTGAGAATAATTAGACTAAGGTTTTGTACGAAAACAAGCTCTGTGACAGTTACACAGTGTTCCGTTCCCCCTGAAATGGTGGAAAAGGAAGAGAAGGAGGATATCTATGATAGGCTGAGCGAGGTTTTGAAGGGAGCTAAAAGGGGGAATGTTCTGATGATTATTGGGGACTTCAATGCGAAAGTTGGAGCACAAAATTATAGCTATTCAAGAATAATGGAGTATAATAAAATAATCAGTCGGAGAAAGAAACACAAATGGAAAACTTTTTTGCAGTGTTTTATGATGAATTTGATTTGGTGATAGGAAACACGTTGTTCCCGTGTAGGTTGTGTCACAAGGTTGCATGAGTGACACCGGACGGCAAAGCACAAAATTAGATAGACCATTTCACAATAGGAAAGGAATGGATAATATTTTTCAGAGATGTGAGAGGTAGAAGGTGGTAGACATAAGTCATTATCATCTGATCTTGGCTGAAGTTGAGATTAAGTTAAGGAGGATCTTCAGGAACATACAACAATGAAGATGACTATTTGAGGTAGAGAAGCTTGAAAGTATGAATATGTGAGAAGAGTCTGGGGCAAATCTTAGAACAAAATTTGATCTGTTACAGGAAGAATATATAGGGGAGGAAGGGAGGAGGGGAGGAGAGGAGTAACGGAAGGGTAGATAAGAAATAGAATAACTTTAATTTCTAGGGGCCGCTAGGAAAACTAAAGGATATGTAATGAAGGAAAAGAAAGAGTGAATCTCAGACCGAATATGTTTGGGATATGATAGAAGAGAGTGATGAACGCTAAAGCAAATGCTAAATAAGTGAGCAAAGGCACATAATTGAAAAACTTATGACAAGAAAACCTACAGAGAGTTAAAGAGAGAGATGCATGGGTATAAAAGAGAGGGTGGATAAAGAAATGACAGAAGAGGCATAAAGGATCACCAGAGTTGGAGAATATGGGATGAGTATATGACATGGTCAAAATAATGATGTGGAAATTAGTGATAGCTACTAATGAAGGAAAGTTGATAAGATGGCAGAAATATTTTACGGAGATTTTGAATCAGGAAAGCCATTGGTAGATGAGAAAGAAGAGGAGGGGACAAGGTATAAGTTAAATGTAGAAACCGAACCCCGACGAATAGAGAAATAAGAGAGCAGTAAAAAAACTTAAGATAGAAGAGCAATAATAATGGACCAAATACATATGGAACTGCTGATTGCTAATCAAGACATGTTATGGAGTGACTGTGGTTGCTCTTGGACTTGATCTAGGTGGCGAAAACCATTCCGGATGAATAGAGGGAAGGTAGGTCGGTTGGTCAAATTATTATACATAGGAACCTTGAAAAGCTGTAGCAACTGGAGGAGAATAACTTTACCGTGAGTAAAATTCTAATGAGATTCATCTTGGAGAAAATAAGGAGGGATAAATAAAATTCTGAGGAGGAAAGAGGAAGATTTCGAAAAAGGAAGGTAGTGTGTAGATCGGATTAATACCCTGATGATTATTGTAGATTAATTTATTTAGTGTAACTCTAGTGTGTATATGACATTTGTGGATTTTGAGAAGACATAGAGCAATGTGGAAAGTGATGTCTAAATGCGAGTAGGTACTATCAGAAAAATAATAAAGGTTAGAAGGGAAACATATTGGATTGAAAATGTAGAGTTAAACGTGAGGATAACCTGACTGAGATATTTACAGTAAATATAGCGAGTAAAACAGTGTGTCTGTTG
The DNA here is from genome assembly GCA_015478945.1 of Trachelipus rathkii. Taxonomy (NCBI): domain Eukaryota; kingdom Metazoa; phylum Arthropoda; class Malacostraca; order Isopoda; family Trachelipodidae; genus Trachelipus; species Trachelipus rathkii. The sequence goes on along the minus strand of JABUQX010025408.1, from coordinate 27,165 downwards.
TCCATTCTCTCATTTTCTTCACCATGAATTATATAATGATAAATTCGACACAAGAAAAGAAAGATGGATGTACTGAAATTGTGTGTTGAGCCACACTGGTGGGTCAGCATATATATATTAATATATATTATATAAACTCTACCAATTGCCGCCTCAAGATAGAATACCTCCGTATAATTGACCACCCATACTTATTTTACCTACTGGATAATTGTAGTAGAATAAGAACTTCCCCGGTATATGTGTGCCTCTACCAGGCGTGCATGATGCGAACTCTGCTCGATGTTTGAAACACATAACCACTCCACAATCTGCTCGTCACAGCTTACACTACACTCATACTAATAGTTATATAACTCAGCGTTCATACTATTCTTACTAGCTGTGATGTTGTGATAATATTATTGTGAGTCTATTCTTATCACTACTATTTACTACTATTCGTATTATTTCTGAGCTATTCTCGTCTGCTTCCTATACTGAGTGAATCCCCATGTGCTCCTCTCCCATTCCAGCTCGACGACTATTACTCATCTCGTAGTTAGCGTCATTCACACTGATTATTCTTCACTTATAACTTACATTATGTGATCCTTCGAGCGCATGTCACATCTCCGCATACGCGCAGTAAGTAGTGCTGCTGTGAGCATGTAGTGATTCGTGATCAGCATCACTCACTTTCCTCTCGTCGCTATATAACTCGATCTCATCATCTATACTGATAGTGCGGTTATCCTGTGTCCTGCTGATGGAAAATGTTATCATTTGCCTATTCGCTCTAAAGTCACCACTCAAGCCGATTAGGCTCCTTAATCCGTTAGATGTGCACATCTCTCAGTCTGCTGACAAGCGACGTAGCAGTGTCTCCCCCCGGTGGAGGAGTCTTATCCCTATGCCTTCTCACGTATCTATCATTATAATATTACACTAAGTGTGAAGCTATCCTCTGCACGTCACGAAGCCGCTGTAATGCAGTAACATGGGTTCAGATCATAACTGCGTGATGCCTATCGTATAATAGCCACATCCTTTTATATTAGTTTGTGCTTTTGGCTGGACTAATGGGAAAGACTTCCTCGGCATCCGCTATAGGCCTGGCCACCAGCGGAATAGTCGTTAGGGCCGCGTGAAACCCAAGGACTCTTTCTCGGATGCGGTCCATGACAGGGTCGTCCTATGTTAGACGCTTTCGCTTCGCCGCAGCACGATCCACCAGTCAAGATCATATTTACACTAGAACGCTACAATTAACTTTATCAGCATATCATAGATATATATATTTTTATAGATTGATAATCATCCATACGCTACACCTCACTTCAATGTGCATTATACGTAATACTCGCTAGTACACACACACTCTATCTCGCTCACGACCGGGCACCAACAGGCACTTCAGCAACACAAATATACAGTGAGTCGATAAAGCTTCTGGTGTCACCGCGTGATAATAGTATAGATCATAAATGTAATTGTAAACGTCCAATATTCACAGCGAATTCAGACGTACAATTGCCCAATTCATCGCCGATTTCAGGTTCGATGCAAGGCGGACCTACTTGCACCGTGGTTTACAGGAAACCATTCCTTGCCGCTCTATCAGCGCTATCAACTAGCCTCTCGTGCTACATCTCAGCACATCTCACTCTGGCCTGAACCTCCAATCACAAGTACTTAACGGTATATTATAGTATAATATTGTACAGTGAGTTTCAAAGGCTCATTCATGCTATCCTTCACGTCTACTTATCCATGATCTCTACGGGATGAACCTTGATGCATTGCCTAAACGTCGCCACCTCACTCTGACTATTTAACAGAGTTGGGATGCCAGATAATCAATAATTAGAACAATAGTATGTCACTATATTAACCATGATCTCTGTATTTATTTACATATATAGAAGGGCTTTGAGCAGTAGGTTTTCTCTGTGCGAGAAAGAGAGGAGAGAGGAAGTCAGAGGAGGAGGACGGATAGGAGAGAGCACCGAGAGGAGAGATGATTAGAAGCATTAACGAGGCGGAGAAGGAAAAGGAGCGGCGCAGGGCCCCGGGCTTCTGCCCCGCCACCATCCAAACGGTGGCCGAAATCGCTGGAGCAGACACAGAGCAAACGCTTCACCGCCGAAGTAACCCGTGAGGGCGACACCGGCGACCTGGAGAAATTACTACGCACGCACCCCCCGAAAACGGATCAGCCCTATGAAAGGATCCACTTTCGTTTTCGCCTTAGGGTTATAGACAGCCCTGTGGTCGACTTGCCCGCATTATTCCTAGACTTTGGGGTCCGTGGTTTCAAGACGGAGACGATGTAAGCTGTCGACAAACTACCCGCGTCGCGCGCTGCCCGACACATTAGCGGGGCACGGACAATCGCCCTCCTCAGGGCGGCTGAGTTAGTGAGAGGACATAACCCCAGTCAAGAGCACACTTTACAACATTTTTAACCTTCCGAGAGGCCGTCAGAGCAAAACGGGGGCGGCCACCGCCAAACTCGGGAAATACCCGGCCGGGGCGTCTTCAAACGGGCAAGCGCTGTTTGCGTCCTACTCCGGGAAACGAGGATTAGCGGATTCCCAGACCCCGACAGAGAGAGCGTGAAGTCATCGACGAGCATCAGATTCGAAGACGAGGGCGAGAGAGAGAGACAAGAGCAGCACACGACCGCGGTATGGGCGTCGGCTGCTATCGCGAGAGCGACGAGAGAGAGGAGAGAGAAAGAGAAGAGCACGTGCATCAGACGCCCGTATACGGGACGCTCGGGCTGTCTTAAACCGTCGGTCGATCCAGTACGAAACTCCGGGGAAACATCCCCGAAAGAATCTCCTGTGGATCTCGCTCAGAAGCGTAACGAGATGTACGACCTAGACGCTGCCGTTACCTCCGGGTGAGTGAATGAAGAGAGAGATAGATACCTTTCTTCCCTTTCTTTCTGAAGACAATAATATCAATAATGTAAACCTTTATTGCACATATTCACTGTGAGTCACATCTTCACATCCTTCCCTGAACACGTTTTCTATCTTTCTGCATTCATAGAAATCAGAGAGACCTCATTCAATTGGAAAAACAGGACAGGGAGGAAAGAGAAACGATTGAACCAACTTTTAAATTTATTTTTTCTCAGTGAAAGTATAGAAGAATTGAAGTTCAACAAAATAAATTCATAAATTTGAAATTCTAGATCCAAACTCGAAAGAAATCAACGTATTTGTTTAAAGAATTGAATTTAAATTTCCCTTTTTATATCGTAGACAAACAAGAAAAAAAAGACTTACTCATTATGATTCATAATATAGAAACGAGGAAATAATAGAATTAACACTCAATGTTTTTAATAATGTTTATTATTAAGTTGCTAAATCAGCTATTTTTATCACTGATTGTAGCCGAAAATAAGAATGTCTCTCTCAGCGTTTCGAAAATTTATTTTTTGTAGACTGACTCTGAGAATGTTATCCGTGATCTTATTATTAAAGTTATAATTAAATATAAACACTTATAAAAAATAATGTTCACCAGACAGGAACGAATTAGCTGTTTATGTTGCTCTATTAATATTGTTAGTATATATATATATATATATTATATATATAATAATATAATATTTATATATATATATATTATATATATATAATTATATAATATATAATATAAGTATATAATATGATTGTCCTAGACCCCTTACTATAATAATTATGTGTTCGACCATTGTAAGGATAGAAATTCTCCGCTCCTTCTGTAAGTCCTTTTGGTAAAATATGTAACGTCATATGTTATAAATTCAAAATACTTGTTTGGAGGCGAATAACGAAACGCTTCAGGGGAAGGCCTAGAAAAGGATCTGGGAGAGAAGAGTCTGCTTTGGATATAAAGAAAAGCCACGGAAGTCCGGCGCGTTTAGGCCGGCACCTTCAAATTATATTAAAATATTCCGATAATATACTGATTTTATTTGTGAACTTTTACTTGTAATTCGTGAAAGACAATATTAATTAATCATGAGCCCTATATATTTATAGAAGAGGCAATTAAGAAAGCCTTGGCGCAGTATAAGCCAACTAATTATAATTTGATCTAACTCTGTCTCCAGTACCTTGACGATCATTCCTGGAAATTGTACTTTTTTATCACAACATCTTGACAATTGCTGTGAAACCATTGAATAACTAGTGTTAAGAAAAATAAAAAATAAAAATGAAATCATTTTTATATTCCTAGTGTCTAAATAAATCATTATGCACAAAGTGTTTCTCCCATAGTGACTCTTATTTAACCACTTTTGAAAAGAATTCAATCAGATAATTAACGTAATTAAAAGTGCATAGAAAAAGAGTGAATTTCCCAATCAAGAAGAAAAACAACAAAATTAAAATCACAGTGAGACGACAGTTAGCAGAGTCGAGAATCTTAACCCTAACGTGAAAAATTTCAATTTCGAATCAAATGGGAAAAAACGGCTGGAGTGTACTCCAATTTTCTTCAATGATTCTCCCACTCACTCCCAACGCTCAAAGCAAGCAGAAAAAAGAGGATCCCGAAGGTGAGATGCTTATTCCCCCCAGCGCAATAACTAGGCAACGAAGTAGCTCTCCCCCAAACCACGAAGGTTGCTCAGAACAAAAATTTCCATTCCTATTCTCACGGCCGAGGTCGTTCAAAAAAAGGGGAAGAAATCAACAATTTGATTAAAATAATAAGGTTTATGAAGCCATATTTCTGTGTTAATTAATAGATATGGGTATTATTATAATAAATAAATTAATTAATAATAATAAGAATAATAATAAATAATAATAATATACAATAATAATAAAAAATAATAATAATAATAATAATATAAAACAATAATAATATAATAAATAATATATAATAATAATAATAATATAATAATGAATGAATATAATAATAATAATAATAATAATAATAATATATAATAATAACATAATAATAATAATAAATACATAAAATCGACTAAATTTTTCACGGTGAAAATTGTTTATATATTTATTAAGCTAAATGAATTGTGAGGCGAGCAGCAGCCCAGAAGAGAATTGAATTGCGGCAACTTCCCAATTCGTAGGTTCACCGTTGAAGTTGATGTGGAACCGTGTAAACATGACCTCTCTTTTATAAAATTACTAAAACATAATGAGTTTTAAATATTTTTTTCAAGAATACTATCGCTGAAATATGAACATATATAGGATTTAGTCAAATTTAGCATTTTATAAGTAAGTTATTTAATTCAATTATTTGATCGAGATAGAATGAAAATTGAATTAATGCTTTTTAGTAACTTTGAAAGTTGAGAAATTTAATGTAGGATTTAGGGTAGTAATGAGGAATTACTTTGTAATTATACAAGATTTAATATTGTTGAGAGCAAAGCATGCGGCTCAAGAAAGAAATTTACATTGATTTATTTTATGATAGGAGTAATGAATAAATACTATAGTTAACCAACGAATCAATTTTAAATTAAGATATCAATTGAACTTCCGAATTCCGCCAGGAAGCGATGTTGATAGAAGTAAGAAACGTAAGTGCCATGTTAAAAAAAAAATATAATAATAAAATAATATAATGATAAATGTAAAAAAAAAAGAATAAAATAAGAAAGATAAAAAAAAAATATACTAATCAATTTTCTTGTTCATGTATTTTGTTAAGTAATTTGAATTTGTTAAACTGAAATGTGAATCCACTTTTAATTTATCCGAAAACTTATGCAAATTCTTAAATGTGAAAGAGTTCGCGAGATCGCAGCTAATTTCAAAAAAAAAATGTTGAAACTATATGTGAAATGAAGTGACAATTAATTATTATTAGATACAATATATTTTAATTGGTTGTGGTTTATTTAATTAAAAAAAAAAATAGGTGCTTTAGAGCTATCAGTAAACAGGGAATAAAAAAAAAAAAAGAGAAAAATAATAATAATAATTTTAAAATTTTATGAAATGCAAAAAAAAAAAAATAATAATAATAATATTATAATAAAAAAAGAAAAAGAACATTTTCTTTAATTATTTTGCATTAAAGAGAATGTTATTTTAATACTAAATGAGGTTAAAAAAAAAAAAAAAAAAAAAAAAGTTGGACAGATACCTTGAGAATTAATTCTTTAATTAATTATTACGAGTATACAATTATTTTTCATGGAATGATTATTGTAATTAATATAAATAATAGGAAAAAAAAATAAAATAATAATCTTGAGTAAAAATATTTATATTAAAATATATTCAAAAAGAAAAAAAAGTAAATGTTTGATTTTGAAAAATTGAATATGAATAAATGTGAGTCGGGTTTGTTTCAAGTGTTCAAATCACTATGGGACACCAGTGCACAAAGGTACACCCACCCTTATATAAATAATTTTGTTGTGATGCGAACCCCTCCATCTCGACGTAATCTCCTTGTGGTAATAATAATGTAACCATCATATGTTCTATAATTCAAAATATCTTGTGAGGCGGAATAACGAACGCTCACGGGAAGGCTAGGAAAAGGATTTTGGAGAGAAAGATCTTCTTTGGATATAGAAGGAAAAGCACTGAAGTGGCGGCGGTTTTAGGCCGGCACCTTCAAGAATTATATTAACGAATATTCCATTAAATACCTGATTCTATTTGGAACTTTTTTACTGCAATTCGTGAAGACAATATAATAATCAAAGCCCTAATATTGTCATTATAGAGAAGGGCAATTAAGAAACTTGCCGAGAAACCAACTAATTTATAACTTTGATTTAACCTGTCTTCCATTACCTTGTACGATCATTCCTGAAATTGTACTTTTTATCACAAAACTTTGACATATGCTTTGTTGAACCATGCAACTTAACTAGTTAAGAAATATTAAAACAATAAAGTCGAAACTCATCTTTTATTATTCCTAGTGTCTAACTAAAATCAGTTAGCATATATATATATTATATATATATATAATATATATACATATCATATAGTATATATATTATTATTATATAATATATATATATATATATATTATATATATATATATAATTATTATATTAACTATATATAGAAGGCGCGCCAATTAACGACAGAAAAAAGTGACAAACATATTAATCATATTCTTATGCACTTTAAGCATTTTCTATCCTTATACTTTCAGCATTTTTCCGGCGTCTTTTCCGGCACCTTTATCCATAGCTGTAGCATGTCAGCACTCATTTGATGCTGAGTGCCCCAGACCTTCCGAGGAGTATTGCTCGTTTTCCAGTGCGGCAACACCGAACTCAGTGGCGCACACGCGCTTTCGAGTTCGACGACGTGTTTTTAAGGAAGGCCGAAGACCGTTCGGAGTTCTGGCTTTTGAGCTTCAGAAATCTAATCATATAGATCCATTATAGTCATATTGATTCTTGGATTTATCCTAACGTCATTAGATTTGATACTTGATGTCACAAAGTATAGTTTCTAAGTTGGTGAGAACCCGTTTTTAACGCTTTGGACCGATTTCTGAGTTCGTTTAACCTAAACTTCTTAATAGGTCAACCCTCAAAAAAAGGCAGTTATGATTCTATAGAAGATTTTAAAGGATCGGTAAGATCATTTCTGTATGTCCAATCGTTTATCCGAGTCTTTACCGATAATTCGATAGTTTAAATCGTCTTCTAACGTATCTGCTTGCTTAATACATGAAAACATAATCTGAAAGAAAACTCGATTTTTACTTTAACAATTTTAACGCTTATCTCTAACGAGTGGCCACAAAAATGGCAGGGTCTAGCGAAACAAGTTTTATGAAGCAACACGTTTTCGTCCTCAATTTATGAGTTTAATGTATCGTAAATCACCTTCAAACTTGTTACCCCAACAGCTTTTGACGTCAGCTAGCCTGAGTCGTGATTTCACTCCGCTATGCCCTATGCAGGGCGGTTGTGCTGAGCCCTAAAGGTTTTGACTTATAATACGTCGGACAGATTATGGTTTAAGATTCTAGTTGAAGAAAAAATGTGTAGCCTAATTGGCTTATGAGTCGTAGCATAGAGGTCGATCTGAATTCTTGGAAACGGAGACCGCAAATGCATAAATATGCATATAATAGTTCAAGTGAGATGTCTTCCCTATGTTTATCAACCCGTAGAACTCGATTTAGGGTTTTAGAACCCTCAAGTGTGTTCAGAATCCCCCAGAGGGATGCGAAGAAAAACATATAGTGATCTATGCTAGGAACTGCATAAGAGAGGAATGACGAGATGAGAAGTCAGAAGCAGCCAGAACAGAGAAAACTCATTATCCGATTACTGCAGTGAGCAATGCCAGGTTCTCGATGAGCAGTTGGTGGCTGGACTCTGAGCTAGGACAAATATGCGCTCAATATTATATATATTTGCTGTCAATGTATATTGTTATGGACCCGGTAGCCTCGAATTGAAGATTCAAGTTCCTGAGGATGCCGTTGCTATGCCTGTTGCATAAAATGTATGTTATCACAAAGAGCTTTATTATTATATACTGCCATCTCTAAACTATCAGCTCCGTTCTGCCTATCTCTTTCACAATACATTGATCACCTTAACGTAACAGACGATCATTTAGACCTCATAATAACCTTATCATACTTATGAAGATCTATAATCTATCTTATCTATTCCTCTATCATCCTATCTATTCTATCTATCTATCTATCTATCTATCTATCTATCTATTCAATCTATTTTCTTATTTCTATCTTATTATTCTATCTATAAAATCTTCATCTAATAATTATGAACTAATCGTACTATCCTATCTATCTACATACTATCTATCTTATCTATCTCGACACACTGTCTAACCTGACACAACTAAATTTTATTAACTCCTCCTAGGCCACCTAATACTAACACAACCTGATGCTGCCTATACTCCATGACCGCGCATTTCTTACGTGGCACTATGATCTTGTCTCAATCTTTTGCATGTGCATGCTTTCATTTTCTCATAAGTAACTCCTATTTTTTCTAAAGTATTATTCTTACACGAAGACATGCTCATGTCACCCAAAGAATTAATAACAAACTGATATATCATCACTATTAGTTCACAATTGAATGACGCCACTGCAAGTGCGACGGTGGCTGATTGGTCCATTATGCTCCATTCTCAAGTTCAACGGTATGACGAAACTTTACATTCTTATAAGGAGATAGATGTGCAAAGTTCCTTTAATATTTCATCTTCTTCAGAGGAGTACTTACCACCACTCTCAACGACTTACATTATATTTTTTTGTGTAAAAGTTCTTATTTATTTATTTCTAAATTCATTTCTTAAGTTTATATTCATTATGATCGCTTTTTAATTGGTCAATTAAATATTTTGTTTAATTGTTTTTATTTGTTTTTAGCAAGTACATATTCTACATTATATAGTTTTATTTTATCATTTAATTCTAAATTTTATATTAAAATTTTAATTTATAAATGATATTTTTAAAATTTATTTCAAAAATTTTTATTTTTCAAACATTTACTGATAATTTCAATATCTTTTAAGAAAATTCGATCCTATATTTTCCATGTTTATTGGCCAAGCGAGCTGTTGCCAGAATCTCTAATCTATTTTAAAAATCTATAAAACCTTGATGATAGATTTCACCTATTTATCTTTTTATTTAAAATTATTGTACTTTAATTCTGAACTAAAGCAGTAAAGCAGTAACAAACACCACCCACTCTACCTATACCCCTCCCTGATCTTTTGTTCAATTAATTTAAGTTGTATGTGAACTTACCATCGCCAGGTCCTAAGATAATACTGTTCGCTATATATCCAACAAAACTCGAACAAAAAATAGGGCATACCTCCGCCACGAACTAATCTGCTCAAATATAACTTATGATCCTCATCCGAAGGATATTTTATCTACCTTCTCAGTCCTTTCGCGGTTAGGTTCTCTATGTATCAACTTGGAAACCGCATTCACTGAAGCTCAGGAACAGCTTCGTGACTCACGCGTCTTTTGACTCAAGGTGAGGAGAAAAATGTTTATAACTCACCAATATGTATATCTAAAAAGGGAAGAAAAAGGAGTTCTCATACTGGAAATTGATGAATTTAATGATATATTACGCTTAATTCAGGAAAGGAGAGAAGAGTGAAACAATCTAAATTTCTAACACCGCTACTCTAGAAAACGGTAAAAATATGGGCTATATTAATTAGTTAACTTAAATTAACTTGTGGCTGTTATTTAAGTGGCGGATTATATATATATCTTTACTTTCTTTCAGTTTTTACAGTTTGAGGAGGTGTAGTGTTATCATTTGGTGCAAGAGTTATTATAATTTGGTTGGTCAGCTGATTCTACATACATTAAGAGACGTTTTAAAAGGTAGTGTTAATATGGGAAAGATTTTCTATATATTTATGCTTTTTTTTTCTCTTACTTTTCTGTTCTATTTGGGGTTTGCCGACTACCACTGATGCGCCAGACACACATTGAGTTTGCTGTACTCTTGCACATGCGGTATAAATCTTTTTGAGTCTTTAGTATGAAGTAGCGATGATCGGAGAGTTGAGACGCGTGCACTCGGAAAGACTATGGGTGAGTGTTAGCGTAAGAGTAATAGGAATACTCATATCTTAGCCATTATATTCTTAACATTTTCTACCACCTACACGTATATTCTATATACCATTTTCCTTTCTCTCTTTATGTATTTATTTATTCCTTAGCGACGGGATAGATGATACGTCAACGGTGCAATCACACATCACATATTGGTTTATGAGCCGGGGCACCACGAGCAAAGTCATAACACTTCCCGTTATACGTTCTGTAGCCGAATTTAAGTCAAGTGCTTATCATCATACAACTAGATCTATAAATCATTCTGTAAAGGGGTTTAGGCTTAATCCACTTTTCCTAAACTTTAACATTCCTGAAACTGCCTATAAAAGAGGAGCCTGCCGCCTAGCAGGTTCTCCGGGCACAAATCATGGATTATCGTACAAGTCCTTTAGGGGGGTAAAGAGGAACACGCTCAATTTGAATTAACAGGGAGGGCTAATGGTAAACACCGAATACAATATATTGCATCGGATTCTTTTCGGATCAAAACAAAATAACGCCATACGATAAATGGCAACGATATTTGATCGGAACTATAGTAGGTACCGCTAACCTCATTTGAACTAAACTTCTCAACGTTTTTAACTTCCCAGGTGCGCAGGTCGCTTTCTCAGAGTTTAACGCCCGTAGTCTGATCTCTCTCGTTTGTCTATCCTCATACGAGCACAGTCCCAGGTGCCCACACACGGTTCCGAGGCGACATCAAAGTAGACGCGCCCCCAACTGACTTAAGGTCGCTGGTGCTCTAGGGTCAGTGCGTTCGGAGCCCCAAACTTGTAGTCTACTCCAGCAGTTAGGGTGGGTGGGGCTTTGCTAAACTAGCCAAAGAAGATGCTCACAGCTCAATATCTCGGGTCTGTCAGCGCAGCCAATGACTGATTGTGGGGTTTCACTAGCAAGAAATGTTTTATGTCACCGACTTGCTAGGACTGTCGTAACAACCCTCCTCTTTTATCCAAGCTTCATAATGGAATATGTTATTTATTCGTAACTACATGACCACACAAAGGCATATCTAAAATAACTTATGTAGATACATGTTTTATATTTATATTATGTGTATGTTTATAATCTGAACGTCGCAGAGTATGAGGAATCTATGTAAATTAATAGTTTTGATCGAATTTTCAAGCAGGCTAGTCCCTAATTTTGCAATAAAATAATTTTATAAAGCTTTGGTTGTTATATAATAAGTTATTTTACTTCCATAGAATATTCCGAAATTTAATTTTAAATTTGAAAATATTAAAATAATAATCTTTGTAAATGATTTGCCCTTGAAAATCAATCAGAAAGTAAACCAGTCAAGTTCAGATAAGATTTCATTTCAAACTAAGAATATTTCCAGATAGAACTTGTCAAGGCAAATTTGTCTGGACTTCATTAGTCCTCTCTATCATTCCCGATCTTTTTTCCACGGAACCTTGGAGCTTCATGGTCATTGAATTTTGTTGTTCCCATTTTTTTTAATATATTGTTAGTAAATCATACAAGGAATTTAATTAAGATGCTTATAAGAAACATTCGAAATTTGAAAATTAAAGAGGGCAACTATAATTATGTAATACAGCTTTT
>JABUQX010025408.1:0-7500 GCA_015478945.1 Trachelipus rathkii | reverse complement strand
CAAAAGACCCTATGTGGTAGTAAAAAAACGCGAAAATTTTGTGAGATAGAGATTGGTGAAAAAAAAATATATATTTATATATATATATATATATATATATATATATATATATATATATATATATATATATATATATATATATATATATATATATATATATATATTTTATATATATATATATATGTGTGTGTTGTGAGAATTAGAGGTTGCTTAGGTTTCAGTGGTTGAGTCTTAATTAGGTTTGATATTCATCTATAACACAAATTCTTTATATAAGGGCACAGCCCAAAGGGCTGCGCCCTTACCGCTTACACCCCCTTCAGGGTACCCCGAGATGGGTCTTCATGCATCTCTCTGGGGTGATCTCCAAGTAGTGCTTACAGTGCTTACAGTGCTATCAAATCGACTCTGTATGATGCGCTGCTGCCAAATCTATCAGTTTTGAATTGATATTTTCTGAAAGGGGGGGCGGGGATGGGCTGAGACCTTACCCCTCCTTCGAGGGGTAATGCCCACTTACACCCCTTCGGGTGATCCCCTCTCGGATTCACACCCTTTCAAGGTGTGCATCCCATTGGGTTTTCTCTCGGGAGGTGGTGTTGCTTTAGATACTCTTGGCTAATGAAAGCTGTTTATTCGTAAGTTAGGTACGTTATGTTAAGTATTACCTATTACTGTGTGAAAATTAACACTGATTTACGTTAGAGAACTGATGAGTTTTGTAAGATATTACTGTGTTAACTGACGATGATGTGTTAGAAACGTGGGCCTAGGTTAAGATTTTGTTGAGTAATGTTAGGTTTGCCCAAGAATTTTGCTAATGGCTAGTTTAATTCATAGTTCAACAATGATGTTATATTTCGAGATGAGTGATACTTTGATGATGATGATAGTGTCAAATTCATAGTTCAAGATGCCGGTATCTTTGAATGATTGGTTCCACTTTTGTGTAACTTTGATAATGTTGGACTGTTTATTAAATACGTAAGGAAGTTTTGTAAAATATGAGAAGATGGTTTCGATCTACCAGTCGCCCCAACCAGAGACCATAATCTTATCACATTAAGTTTTTTGTTGAATAATGTTAGGTTTGCCTAGACTTTTGCTATGTTATCGAATACCTCCACTTGAGTAGCCACTGATTTATATAATAACTCAGCTCCCAAGTCTATACAGTGCTGTCAAATCACCTGCTGTGTGATACGCAACGTGCCAGATTTACCAGTGTTGTTACTAAATATAATAAGTATTCGCATCCACTTTTATGTAAGTTGGTTAAAGCATAAAATCATTTTTCATGTTTAGAGTTGATATTTCTAAAAGGAGGCGGAGTCTAAAAGAGATAAGCCTAAAATATTCCTGGTTTTACTATTGCTTAATGTTTTGTATGATACTCTCTAAAATGCTACGTAAATCCCATGTTATGTAAAATTAACATTGATATGTTAGAGATATGCTTGAAAAAAGAGTGGAATAGGTTACGTTTTGTATCTGTGCTAGGTACTTTATCGCTGTTAAGTATGGACCTTTGTTAATGTTAGTTCTTTATTCTAGCGTAAGGTGTGTTAGATTTTGTTATTGTACAATATATTCTTAGTTCTGGTAATGCTATGTTAGCTTTATTAATGTGAAAACAATGCTACGTTAGCATATATTCGTTGGCTGGTATATAAAGAACTTATTCTTGTACTATGTTATTGTTGCTGTTGTTGGTTGTTGTTGTTGTTAGTTATTGTTGTTGTTGTTGTTGTCTAACCGAGAATATATACCCTTTTGAAACTGATATGGTTCGTTTGTGCGTTGTATTCTTGTTTACTTTCTTCTGATTGGCTGAAAGAAAGAATCTCATTACCTATAAGGGTTGTTTACGCATACGATTTCCGTCAGTAGGCCATTTTTTTCACTGTACTGACACGATGACATCTCCTCGCATCTCTACATCTGTTGTTGATATCTTCACGAGGAGCTTCGTTATTCCCAATGATGTGTCATTTATATTTAAGCGTAAACCAAATGGTAGTCGTTACGTTGCTTGTATTCTGCCAAAGGGTCAAATAATAGACCTTTTATTCGTTTTGTGGCTTGATGGGTTATCAAGATTTATCGACATCCGCTGCCTGGGCATGGGTTAGAGGATAAGTGTTTGGTTATCCGAGAGATCAACGTTTAGTGAAATATCTAACTGGGAAGACAACATAAGTGGTTCTAATAGAATAGACGTGGTGTTCTCGTCGTGTGACAATATTAAAACCCTTGATGTACGCCAATATTGGAAACCCGTCGATTGTGTGACCTTCTATCGCACATGTATAGGTTTCACAGTTCGAACACCTGAAAATATTACAGCGTTGCTTAAAATAAAAAACGAATTAACATCACATCTTAACGATTTGACATACTTGAGGACTTAATACTTATAGCACATGGTGTAATCTATGATATTTACACCAAAACATTTGGTTTCCCGTATAATGCAGTATACAGGAATGCTTTAATAACTATCAGCTTGGATGAGTTTACTTCTCTCTTGTATGAGAGAATGAGCGCTGCTGAATCAAAATATGCCGAAAATGGTTTAGTAGTGCTACTGAAGGTCTTTATACTTACATTCTTTCAAAGGGTGTTAATCTTTAGAGAGATTTATAGAACGTACCCAACTTGATCCTATGTTCTCTGATTAGATGAATTTAAATATTTAAAATACTTATGTTTTTATATATCCGCTCTTTTCCATGAAAATTATATGTTATAAAAAAAAATGAAAACTTGTTTACTTCCCGCGCTTATGTTCGCTTTACAGGCTAAGTTGTTAATGATAGCTGTTTATTCGGCCTGATTGATGTGTGTTAAGTCTGTATGCTCATAAGTTTAGCTTTAGCAGAGGTAAAACTTTACTTGGTTTGCCCTTACCCATTATGTATTAATGATGGTTAGGTAAGGTTATGTTAAATTTTTTGTTAAATATACTATTTTAAATGTAAAATTTAACCATTGTCATGTTGTAGTCTGGCTGACAAAGTATGAATCAGTTGCGTTTTGTCGCGCTTGTTAGTTACTTTACGGATGTAAGTGTGAAACTTTGCTATATGTTACCATTTTATTCTTGTTTAGATGTGTCCTGGTTTGCTTTCGTCAATTATATTCTTGTTTCTGGTAATGTTATGTTGACTTTATTAATATGAAACTTTTGGGACGAATTGAAAACTTCGTTGGTTCTGTATGATAGTTACACAAGGTTATAGTAAATTTTTGTTTACATATTACATGTTATTGTAAAATTAACATTGTTATGTTAGAGACATGTTGACAAAGTGGGAATAAGTTACGTTTTGATGTTATGTTAGTTACTTTACTGGTGTTAAGTGTGGATCTTTGTTAACGTTAACCATTTATTCCTGTCTAAGATGTGTTAGGTTTCTCTTTGGGGAGTTATATTCATAGTTCAGATGATACTAAGTAAGGGCTTTATTAACTGTGAAAACTTGTTACGTCAACTATATATTGGTTTTGGATAGCTGTATAAAGAATTGATTTTATGTTAATCGTTTATCCAAAAATGTTACTCAAAAAGTGACCTTAATCAATAGATCAATAGATCACAGATGGTCAGTAGGATGGCTGGATGGGGCTGGATGGTGGTTTGATTTAGTAATTTACTGCTTTAGGGTATGTAAAAACGTAAATTTGTAAGTTATAAACATAAAAAGAATAAGAAATTTTATTTATTTATTTATTTATTTATTTTTTATTTCCTGATGGTTCTGAACCCATTATTTTCGAAATCTGCAGACCTAATAACATATATAAAGACACCAATATTGCATCATTACACTAATATTTAATAACTCAGCACCGCACCGGAGCCAGCACCGGTGCAGCTGTCCCCCTCTACTCCTCCTTCCTCATTCTTCTTCCACCTTCCTCATTCATCTTTCATCCTTCTTCATTCCTCCTTTGTTTTTTGCACTCTGTGCTCTTTTTTTTCAGTCGGGACCCCCTTAATGGGGGGGTCCTAGGCACCCTACATGGATTTATAACCATCATATTCGAACTCTACGATCTCGATAACCCTTATAAACACCCAAACATTGTTGTTATACAACTGTTTATTAACTCGGCACCGCACCGGCCCCAGCACTGGTGTCTGTGCCTACTCCTCAGACTCCTCCTTCCTCCTTCTTCTTCTTCCTTCCTCATTCCTCCTTCTTCCTTTCTTCTTCCTTTCTTCTTCTTCCTCCTTTGTTTTGCATTCCATGCATTTCTTCTTTCTTTTTTCAAATGGGGACCCCCCTCCGGTGGGGTCCCTGGACTCCGAAACCGAATCCGACTCCGACTCCGTCTCCGAATCCGACTCCGACTCCAACTCCGTCTCCGACTCCGTCTCCTTCAACCTTTCTCCAAGTTTCAATCTTCTACGATCAATTTTAATTTTTTGTGGGGCAGCATCCCCCCTTCCAGGGGAGGATGCAGAGAAACGTAATCTCGTCTCCGATGAGATTGCGTCATCATATAGCTCACATTCAAATTTCACTCCGATTCGTTAAGTCTAACAGGGCTTTCAGGACGAATTTGACCTTGGCGCTAAGGGTGGCAGCACCCCCTTAGGGGTGACCTACGGTCACCAAAACTCGCGTGGAATCAGTTTATCACCTTCATAGAACATATACCAAGTTTGAAAGCGATACGTTAACTCTAACCCATGTAGATATTTATCGGACTCAGAACCGGATGCGAAGAAGAAACCTTGGCGGAATCCAAAGTCGGAGTGCGTAAAAAAACGATCCCTTACAGGGATCGTTTTTCGACTCAGATTCGATTTCCGAATCTTCGACGTAATAATAATAATAATACTAATAATAATAATAATGTGTATGTGTATGCGCACGCGCGCACATATTATCTACCGGACCCTGCGTCCGGGCGGTGATGCGGACCCGGATGCGGAACCGGAGCCGGAATCGCGGCCGGAATCGCGGCCGGAACCAAAGGCTGAGACGGTGCGGCGGACCCAGAGCTGCTGCTGCTGCTGCTGCTGTAGAAGACTTGGGGTAAACCACAGACAGACACAAAAAGTCTCTAAAGGAGACTGAATCGGATTCGAACGCAAAGCAAGGCGCTGACGGTGGAGACGCTGAAGGTGACGAAGGATACGTAGAAGAGGTTTTAAAACAACTCAGAAGTGTTTCCTGCGGAAACACTTCTTCGACGTAATAATAATAATAATGTGTGTGTGTGTGTGTGTGCGCGCGCGCTCTCGCGCGCTGACGTAATCTTGGCTGCGCCAAGATTACGTCATCACGCTCGATCCCAACTCTCGTTAGGCTTAAACTCACCCACTCAGATCACGCCACAAGGGCGTAAGCGCAATATTGGTGTCCACCCTCGGGGATGACCACCCTCTATATACATCCTACAGACTTGAAATTTACACGGATTCGAGCTTATCCCATACATACATTATATTCCAAGTTTCAGACCTATAACTCTATTCCTTCATATCGAAAAGGGTGGTCGAGGTCAAAACGTAAGAATACTACTATATATATATATATATATATATATATATATATATATATATATATATATTATATATATATATATATATATATATATATATATTATATATAGTATATATATATTATATATATATATATATATATATATATGTTTGATTAGAGGTTGCTTAGCTTTCAGTGGTTGAGTCTTAATTAGGTTTGATATTCATCTATAACTCAAATTCTTTATATTTTCATTTTTCATGATTATCATATTTTTTTATTTCTAATGTTCGAATTAGAAGTCTTCTCTTATATTTTGCTGTTTTAAATACAAGGGGACTCTGAACTTTGTAAACTAAAAATGTTATTTAGATTCAAATAACAAAATTATACTTAAAAAAAAAAGTAAATAAAATAAATTACTGAAATATCATATTGACAAAATAAAATTTTAAAAATATAAACTAAGTGTTAAATAATATATGTGAAATTTTGATGCATACAAATTTTTATACACTAACGAAATAGTGTCTGAAATGACATACCGAAATATAAAAATAATAGAACAAGTTTCTGAATATTCTTCAAATAGTACATCAAATAATATTATATCATGTATGAAATGTGAAATAATAATTTTGAAATATATTGAATAAATAAAAAATAAATATAAAAAAAGCGAAATTTCAGAATAAATAAATATTTATATATATATATATATATATATATATATATATATATATATATATATATATATATATATATATATATATATATATATATATATATATATATTAAATTTTTTTTTTTAATAGTTCACCCTACGGGCATAGCCTATTCAAGGAGGGAAACTTCTCTAAGTAATTTCTACCTAGGATCCGAAGTAGGGACTCGAACCCACGACCTTGCCATGCGACTCCGTCGCTCTACGTTTGAGCCATATATATATATATATATATATATATATATATATATATATTACATGTGTTAAATTATATTTACACATAATTATATAGGGATTATTTTTATTGTATAATATATATATATATATATATATATAATATATATATATATATATATATATATATATATATAACTATATATATAATATATATATATATATATATATATATATATATATATATATATATAAATATATATATCTACCGTTTGTATAGCCATATATATATATATATATATATATATATGGCAAATACAGTGGGTTTGCATAGTCTAATGGTTACGAGTATTGTATTCTTGATTCAAAGGTAGAGAGTTCGAATCTCAGAAGTGGATATTTAATTTATTGTAAGTTTTTTATTTTTTAACAGCTCAATTATTTTAACAAACTGTTTTTTTATGTGAAATTTTACTAACAATAATTGAACAAAAAATTCATTAATTTCTCAACGTTTACACTAGTTTCCCTCTTTTGTATTTATTTCTTTTTCAAAGTGTTATTTTTGAGGTAACGAAAAATCAAATGGGAAACTACTAAAATATAGTTCATGCAAAAAATTGATATAAAAACTTAAAATTTTTAGATTGAACGATAAAGATTTGTTAAATGAGTTTCATTCATATTATAAATTTAAAAAATAAGAAAAATTATATTTATTTTAGCATCAAAAGGTTTACATAAATGACACAAAAATATTCTACATAACAAAAAAAAATAAAGCGACAAAATTCTTTCAAATAATTTTGGAATCTGTACTGACCTATAGCAAGTAAGTTCTACTATATATATATATATACATATATATATTAGATAGATATATATATAATATATATAATATATATATCATATATTTTAATATATATATATATATATATATATATTTATATAGAGGGGTGGAATTTATTTTTATTTTTTATATATATAGACCAATTTTTGATTTTTTGAGATTTTTTTTTTTACTTTTATGATATTTATTTTATTGTGATTTTTTTCATTACTTTTTTTAGACACATTTGTTATTTAATTATGATTTTTTTTAAA
>JABUQX010025407.1:20000-22071 GCA_015478945.1 Trachelipus rathkii | reverse complement strand
TTTTTACAGTTGCACCAGCCACTCACGGCAGAGCCCTATTCAAGGAGGGGTGTACACCGCCATAGAATCAACTACTAACGCCAAATTACGCAGATGACGCAGACGCAGGCCTTAGAAAGTGGGGGAGACTAAATTTTCAGCAGAAACACAGAAGATGGAAGTGAATTCCACAGAACAAGAAGTTGCAGGAAAGAAGGAAGCACCGCAACGCGAATAGTCTGCGATGTTACCAATATCAAACACAAAAACTTCATGTGCAGGATTACAGCACCCTGACTACGAGGGCGACTAAAGGTGTGGACGGGTGATAAGTTCCCTCGAGCACCTGCCACTACAGTACTATAGAAAAGAGATAAGCACCAACAACGCCGCCGCAAAGATAGAGGGTCAATGTGAACTGGAAAGTATGGCACAATTTATAGCCTTTTTGTCCTTTTGACTCGACCCCTATCCTAAAAGCCGGGTGAACCAGAGGCCCCCCCAGATATGAGAGCAGACTCATACAAGGGCGATAGGCCCTTGTATAGCTTGAGCAACTGAGAAGAGGAAAAAAGTCTCGCAGTCTAACAGAACTCCCAATTCTTCTGAGGCCGCCCTAGCAACCATTGTGATGTTGAGTTTCCAAGACATTTTTTGTATGTTAAGCCAAGGATGTTTATTTGGTCAACAGGAGAGACGAGAGACGCGTCGAAAGAGATAGGAAATTTGGAAGGTGTCTTAGAGAGGGAGATTGTAGAAGTTGAGTTTTAAAGAATTAAATTTCACAAGGTTCAGACGACCCCAACCCGGAAAATTCTATCCAGATCAGCGAGAAAGAATCGGAAAGATAAGACGAGAGGCAATTCTAGAAGTAAAAAAAGGAGCAGCATTGAAATTGAGTTGGAAGAATGAAGGGTCGAGTCATCGGGATATGAGTGAATAGAGTTAGTGTCAGGGAAGAAGATCATTAATGAAAAGTAGAAAAAGTAGAGATAAGACAGACCCTGAGGAACACCACTATTACAGAAAAGAAGAAGAAGTCGCCCCATCAAACAACAGCCGATATTGAGCATTTGAAAGAAAACCTACCAATAAGTAAGCAGAAAGGAGAAACCCAAACGGAGGGGAGCTTGCGAGAGCAGTGACGCGTGCCATACCGGTCAAATGCTTTGATATGTCAAAGCGCCACCACGCAGTCTCCCCGTTAGTTGCCATAAGGGCGGAAAAAAACCATAAATCAGTTAAGAAGGAAATAGTATATCGGCCAGTAGACCTCTGAGCGCCGAAAGCCGTACTGGCGATCGAAAAAGTGAATTGGATTCCAGTTGATCTAAGAAATGAGAGTTGAGAAAGAGTTCAAAGATCTTAGATAGAATACAAGTAAGAGCTATAGGCGATAGTTAAGAAGGATCAGAGCGCTTCCTTTTTTCGGAAATAAGGTTGGAACATGGCTTGCTTCCAACACTAGGGAAAGTGTTTAGTATTGACAGTAGAGATATAGTCGAACGAGGGCGCGATAGCACGGAAGCACACTCCCTCAAAACTCGGGAGGAATGCCATCCGGGTCCCCGCCCTCCTAACGTTCGTAGATTTCAGGAGCCCATGCACCCGATCGAATGAATCACAGGCAAAGGCATAGACACCTGAGAGGAGAAGGAGGAGGATGAGGAATGCCAGAATCGTCCAGGTTGAGTTAGAGAAAATAGGAGCCGAAGAGATTGGCCTTTTCAGGTGGAGAATTAAGCAACAAAACCATCAGAGCGAATAAGAGAGGAAGACAGAATTACAAGAAAGTTTGTTAGAGATGTTCGTTGCAAGAGGCCAGAAAGTTGTCAGTTAGGAGAACCAAGGAGGTTAGCGCACTTTCGTTTAATGAAAAGCCCGCTTTGCTCGTCGAAGGGTATCCCTGCAACGATTTAGCAGATGGAAATTAGGCAATGAGTGATAGGAGAACGAGAATTTTTCCCTCCCGATACGCACTGTCTCTAGCCTGAATTGGCCACAGAGAACAAGCACGAATCGAACCATGATTATGAGAGGAAAAGATTAGTCGAAGAAGTAATGACACCTGCTTCATCCCATCAACGATTAC
>JABUQX010025407.1:10000-15000 GCA_015478945.1 Trachelipus rathkii | reverse complement strand
CATTTTTTAGGGAGATTATTCCACAAATTTATGCCCTTATATGAGATGCCCTCCGCGTTTCGTTAGGCGTTGAATTTTGCCTTTGTCTAAAGGTTATGGAATTTGATGCTACGAGAATTGTTTGTTTTAAAGTTGTTTTGTACAAGTATGTTAGTCAAAGTTCTTTATTTGCAGTTCCATTTGTGAATTTAAGATGTGACTACTTACTGTTAGGGTATAAATATCATTAAGTTTTAGTATAGACAAATTTTTGATAGTGGGGTCTGTGTGTTCACGGTAGTTCGGCCCTTGATATTACACGGATTATTTCTTTTGCATAACGATAGAGGTTGTAGCAGGTATCACTTGACAACCCCAAAACTGAAAGACAGTAGAGTAGATGTAAGATAAACAAGACTATAGTAAAGTTTTTTAAAAATATATTTTTGAACAAAATTCCTTATCTTATGGAATGCATAGTTAGCATAAGACAATTTGCTAATGAGACTATTTATGTGTTCTTTTGATAAGAAAGCTTGTCATCAAAGATAACACCTAATAACTTGGCAGACGATAGCATTTATAGTTATATTTTTTGCTCTTACATTTAGTTGAACAGGGTTCTTTTGATTTGTACTTACTAGTAATTTGTTTTGTAGATTATAGGAGAGTCGTTTGCCTCTACCCAGTTTATAATGTTTTTTAATTTCATTATTTCTTTTTCGTTAAGAAGTGTTTATATTACGTCGATAATTAGATTGCAGTGTCTCAGCATATTTGAGAGTTGTATTGAACTGAGACAATTTTGGAAGTCGATTGAGTATTATATATTAAAGAAAAGCGCCCCAGTATAGAGCCCTGAGGGACACCGTGGGAAATTGAGGCAAGTGAGGATGATGTGTTTCCTAAACGAACGTATTGTGTTTGGTAAGATAATAATATAATAAGCAATCAATCAATCAATCAAATCAATCAAAAACAATTTATTCAGGAAATGAACAATATAGATAATTAATTTTAACTTGTTATAGTACAATTTTAATACAATACATTTCTCAAAGGTACTAATTGCAACACTAATTTGATTCCTTTGAGCCCCCAAATAATACGGTAAGATTAAATTTAAGTAATTGGGTTTAAAGATTGAGCTTAATGTAATCCCAAAACCAATTTTGATACAATTAGAACACATAATAATAATAATAATAATAATAATAATAATAATATTTATAGATATAATGGGACAAGTTTTGCAAAGAAAAATAATTAATTGACAAGTAATTTTGGCCTCTAAGCCAAAAAAACATCTCAAATAACTTCTGTGAAAATCTGCCTTTCCCCCTCTTATCCGTTCTGACGGTTCTGTTGCTAACACTCCTGCTGAAAAGGCAAATCTCTTTGGTAATTGTGCTAGCATATTCCACCCTGGACGATTCCGGCTCCCCTCTTCCTGCTCCATCCCCTCTCAGGTGTCCAATGTCTCTACCTGTCATTACTCATATCGAGTACATGAGAACTGAGATCTATGAACGTCCGGAAAGCCAGTGGCCCAGATGGCATTCCTCCTTCGTGTTTGACTGCGGAGTGTCGCTTCTGACTGGCGCCGTATCCTCGTTCAACTCATCCCTTGCCTTAACACTAATACTTTTCCTCAATGCTGGAAGCGCGCTTTTATTCAAGCCAATCCCCCAAAAAAAAGTAGCCCTATGATCCTTCTACTATCGACCTTTGCCTTAATTGCTATTCTATCTAAAGTCTCTTGAAGAACCTCTCCTTTAACTCTCATTCCCGATTCACATAGTAAAGCTCATTCCTTCTTCAGAATCGTCAGTATGGCTTTCGACGTTCGAGATCAACGGTTGATATCATTTCCTATCTAAACTGATCTATGCTTTGCCTTAAGGATCATGGGGATTTTGTGTAATGTGGAGCACTTGGACATATCTAAAGGCTTTGACAGGTATGCATTTCGTCGCTACTCTCGAAGCTACCTTCTTTGGATTTTCCTCCTTCGCTTTGCTTACTCTTGTCTATTTTTCTTTCAGATCGTTCCATTTTAGCTCTGTTAATGGAGCAACCTCTTCCTCCTTCTTATTAATTGTGGTGTTCCTCGGGTTCTGTTTATCTCCAACTTTATTCCTACTTTTCATCAACGAGTCTGTCTTAGACTGCCCTTCTAATCTCTGTCATTCTTATGCGATGGACTCAAAAACTCTCCATTCTATCCAACTCATTTAATTGTGCTCCCTCGTTTGTATCTAGAGTTCCTCTCGTCTTCAACTTTCCGATTCAATTCTTGTCGATTTGGATGGAATTTCTCAGGGGTAGCGACAATCTATGTAAACTTCAACTCCTTGAAAACTCAACTTCGTCATTATCTCCCTCTCTAAAAATACCTCCCAAACTTTTCCTATCCCTTTGATGGCTCTAATGTCTTACCCGTAAACAACATAAACATTTTAGGACTAAACATAAATAGTGAATTATATCTTGGAGACCTCGACATCACATCGGTTGCTAAAATAGCCTCAAAAAAGGGAATTCTGTTTAGATTGCGTGAATTTTTTTTCTTCTGCTCAGATACTCAGTAAAAAGTCTATCGCACCTGCAGTGGAATACTTCTCCCACATTTGGGGTGATCCGGTTCCACACTTCCTTTGGATAGAGTTGAAGCCTAAGGCTAACGAGGTTATAAACGTCCAATACTTTCTTAATTCCTTAACCCTCTTTCTCTGCGTCGTGACGTAGGTGCCCTATCTCTTTTCTATAGGTATTAAAACGGCAGGTGCTCGCGAGAATTGACCTCTCGCATTCCTCCACCACTACGTCGCCGTCGTAACACAAAGCTGCCTTGCTCTCATGAAAATGTTGTGAATATTGGAGATCAAAGGATCACTCGTTATGTACCTGCCTTCTTTCCAGCCACATCTGTTTTGTGAAACTTGCCTTCTTTTATTTCCCCGCAATGTGTTAATCTTCCTTTATTTAAGTCCCGCGTCTGCGCCCACCTAAGGGAATTGCGTTAGGCAAGCCTTGTCAGGTGTTTACTTTCTTATCTTTTATTTTAATATGTTTATTTACTTTTTTTTAGTTTTTATTCTAATTATTTTTTAGATTTTTTGCCCCTCCTTTTGAAAAAGGGCATTGCCGCGTGAGTGGTGGTATCATATAAAAAAAAAAAAAAAAAAAAAAATGAAGGTAATGTCGGCATAAATAATAAAAATAATAATAATAATAATAAAAATAATAATAATAATAATAATAATAATAATAATAATAATAATAAAATAATTAATAATAATAATAATAATAATAATAATAATAATAATAATAATAATAATAGTAATAATTACATCAGTAATAGTAATAATAATAATAAATTAATAATAATAAATGAATAATAATATAATAATAATAATAATAATAATAATGTAGATAATCAATAATAATAATAAAATAATAATAATAATAATAATAATAATAATAATAATAATAATAATAATAATAATAATAATAATAATAGTCATCATCATCATCATCATCATCATCACCCACCTTTTTTCCCCAAGACTGAGGTTAAGGTGCGTAACATGCACCGGAAACAGAAAAGTAGTAGAAGAATATAACAAAAGTTGAAACGAAAGCCCAGCATTACCGCCCCCTTTATACCTTTTAGTGAGAACTCCTCGCAGTCAGAAAATCCACCCCAGAACTTGATGGGACCGTGACGGACCCTCACTATGGCATCTTGTCATTGTGGGGTTTATATCCATTCACTTCTTTTATACACCATTCTTCTCGCCTCTGCCAAATTCACATTCTCTCCTCCAGGCGTTCCTTTACTGACTCAACCCTCTTTTTCTTCGGTCTCCCAGCCGGTCGGTTCCGAGCACATCCACCACTATGCATTCGCTTAACTAACCGACTATCTTACATCCTTTCCACATGATCAAACCATCTCAACGTAGTTACATTTATTCTCTCATCTAACCCTTTCTTCACACCACACAACTCTCTAATACGTTCATTCCTCTTTTTATCAATTCTTCTCACACTTAACACGTCTAAGAATTATCCATCTGAAAGCATTGAACTTTAGATCTTAACCTCTTATTCAAGACCATAGTCTCACTACTACACATTAGCACAGGTAAAAACATACCCTCATGTAAGGACTCCGTTAGCGCACTCAAGACTTAGTCTTGCTTTACAATCCAGTCCACCAAGGATTCAATTTCCACCAGCCACCCTTCCTTGCCATTCACAATTTCCACTTACACTCGCATCATCCGATTCCTTTTCATCCAACATGTATCCTAAAATATTTAAACTCAGACACTTGTCCAGCTGCTCACCATCTTAACAAACGGGCACAACAGAGACTGTCCTTCACTCACAGACCCATGATATTCTTATCTACACTTAAACTTTCAAACCCTCCTTACACACCCTAGCCAAAATGATCTCTAGCAATCCTCTCAAAACTCTCTTCAGATTCGCCACACAAAAAGAAATCATCCGCATATAATAGTAGGGCACCCTCTCCACTCATCTCCATCTCCATCATGTCTAACACCATTTCCTGCCATCCCCACCTCGAATTGTTTCATAACCCCTATACAAATGAATAACCAAGGAGACATAACACAACCCTGTCTCACTCAGCTATTAATCCTAAACCAATCACCATTGACACCATTTATTCTTACACACGCTTCACTATCGTCATACATACTTTTGATTCCATTCAGAAGCCTACCACCACCACCATATTTCACTAATACCTGCCATAAAGCTTCCCTATTAACTCTATCATACGCCTGTTGCAAATCCATAAAACCTAAATATAATTTATTCTTCTTCTCCCTCATTTTCTCAATCATTTGTTTTAATGTAAAGATTTGATCCACACATCCTCTACCACTTCTAAACGCACTTTGTTCTTCACCAATCAGTCCTTTAGTCACTCGACGAACTCTTTCGACCAAAATACCAGTATATATCTTCTCTACAACACTCAA
>JABUQX010025407.1:0-5000 GCA_015478945.1 Trachelipus rathkii | reverse complement strand
ATTTTATATTAAATATACAATAAGTTTTTAAAGTTTAAAAATTAAAAACATTAAGGATTAGTAAGTTAGGTTAAGTTAACAAAAATTTAATAAGTTCATTAAAGTTCTTAAAGTAAAAGAAATTTAGCATAAGCTTAAGCTTTTTACAATAAGCTTTTATAATAACATAATAAGATAAACTAAGCCCAGACTCGTATTTTTTTAAAAGTCTTTCTGTAATTTAAACATTTTACAATTCTGAATCCTATAATGATATATAATAATTATACTATATATATATATATATATCTATACTATATACTATACTATATATATATATATATATTATATATATAATATATATATATACTCTATATATATACTAATATATATATCTATTATAACTATATTATATATATATATATAATTATATAATAATATATATATTATATATTTATGTATATTATACTTATTATAAATATTGTTAACCAACGTATACAAAGGACCTATACCTATAATATATATATATATATAATATATTAAAATAGATATATATACCCCTCTATATATTAATATAATTATATATACTATATATATATAATATATACTATATATTAATATTAACTAATATAATTATATATACTATTTATATACTTCAATATCATGCTAGTATTGCATTTACGTTCACAAGATATTTTATTTAGGTTATCTTTATATATTAATCAATTTATATATATATAAAAACGATACATATAATATATATATATATATTTAGTTTATGTTTATATAAAATAATATAATTAAATTTTTGGTCTCGCGCTATACATAAATGTACATAATTTGTGTGTTGCCTGGTTACACACGTAATATATCTGTTTACGCCGAATTACACATGATGATCACAAAGTCATCGTAAGTTTATGTGTTTAATTACTCACGTTCAATGAATCCATATATAACAATGACCGTAGTTCATATAATTATTCCGGTCGGATGCTATTCATGACGTATTTTCTATTGTCAGAATGTTGTAGACGGCAATTTCCTTTGTCATTATTATATTTTTATTACTATTTATTCATATATATTAATGTATTATTTCTCATTCATTATTTTTATTATCTATTATTATATTATTATTATTATTATCATTATTGATTTTAGTCTTATTATCCCTCATTATACTATTAACTATTTTAATTATTATTATCACATTTTATATATGTATTATTTTGACTATTTATTATTATTCCTTTTTATTGATTATATTTATTATTTATTATTTCGATTTAAGTTAATTAGATTTTTATTTTTAACTAAAATGGCTTCGAAATTCACAACAATAAAATTTAATAACAAAAAAATAATCATTATCATAATTTTTATCATCAAAACACGATTTGAATTGTGAATTTTGAAAAATAAAGCAAGTCTTTCAGAACAAATTCTCAAAAATAAAATTCAAAAATAAACTTTAAATTAAATTTTTTTTCAAATAATTAATAAATTAAAAATTAAACTGCTTCGTCTACTTACAGTTTACCAAAACTGTAAAGTAGATATTGAGTCGAATAGAGTTTGTAAATGTAGATTAACAAGGTTAAATACATAAGATTTAGAAAGAAATTTGTCTTAAGTTTGTTCTAAAATTTTAATGCTAAGCTCGCCTTTGATCTAAATTTTTCTAAGTTTTAGAAATTTAAAAAATCTTGCAAATAATATTTTTACTGAGTGAAAGTTATTTGGAAAAATTTTCATAAGTTAAAATGGGACTTAGAGTTTTTTAGCGTTAATTTCGATTTGGTTTCCATAAGATAAAGATTATACTGTCGTTTTTTATTGCTCTTTATGCTTATAACTAGTATTGATAGGTCAGGAGATAATGAGCTGCTAAGCCATGCTTCCCTGTCTTGTATATACCTCGCTGGTATGTTTATCGATATCTTATTTTATCGCTTTTTTAATTTTAGAGATTTTTTGTTGCGATTTATCGTTAAATGTTAACTTTTATGCAAAAAGAAAAACTTTAACAAGGAGAATTACCTATTGCCGAACATCTGGGGAAAAACCTTAGGGAAAACCGTGAGGAACATTATTAATATTCGTCACTGAAGTTTCAATTTGATTTAAACCCGGTCCTTCAGTGGCAAAAATCAAAGAAAACGGATGCGAAAAGCATTAATTAATTAATTTAAATTTTACTTTTGGGAATTTCTATATCCTGTTTAAATATTACATTGGGCGGTTTCTATACAATTAAGCACTCGGACTTTTGCAGACTGCCCCCCTTTTAACAATTTTAAAAATGTCTAAAATTTTTAAAGTTTAAAGTACACAACTGATTTTAACAAACTAATCCAAAACATATTAATGGCTAAAATTAATCAAATATTATTTCAGATACTACATTAAATCATTTAAACCTTCGCATTTGCTGGTATAAAATTGAACAATTCCAAGACAAGCTAGCAGTTGCGTCGCTCAGCATTTTGGGTAGTGACTGAGAATGGCAAAAAAAACTGATGCATTGATTTCTAAACGATCATCATGAAATTTATACGCATTTCAGCAGCCATTACTGCAATGCGTCTTCCTTTTCTTCACTACACATTTCCAATTGTTATCTCGTTCAAGTCGATTAATCCCCACATCAATATCATGTCGCCAGTAACTGGACAAGAATAAATATATTTCGAGCAGTATGGCCAATTTCAAAAAAACTAAAAAGTATGTTAACACTGTTTATATAGAGGATAAGTTAAATGTTGATGACGTAATGACTTGAAAATTTGACTGTTTCAAAAGAAATTTCCAAAGTGTCTTGAACAAATGATCGAGTTGTACTGTTACTATATTTCACTGGAATAGTGTATCAAGGGTACTATGTTATTACTTACTAACAAATAAGTTATATATAGAATCTTTATTTATATGTGACAAAACGTAATGAAAATAGAAAATGAACGAGAAAAAATGTTCTCAAAAAAACTCTTTGGGATTTGCAACTAGACAATTTCTAAATTAACTTTGGCGTCAAACAAAACATTATATTTCTGGCATATATACCAATAACTCTAATATAGCATATCTTAATGGTAAAAATAGATCTAATATTAAACTTTCATATATTTAAATTGTAATATTAATATTAGTTAAATATCCAATCAAAATAAAATATATAATAAATTCTTTGGTTAAAATATTCAAAAAAAAATTTCCAAAAAATTACTTAAAAGATACAATTGGAATTACAGTGTAATGTCCTCTAATCTATCGATAATCATGTTAAAGTCTTCCTCTCTTTTCGAGATAACTTTCGATGTTGAACTATCTAGTGTAGCTGTAAGTATTCTCCTTCCATCTCCATGAAAAGGACTGCACAAAATTTAAATTCGAGAAACGCAAAAATGATATCCTGGTTAAGATCGCATTATTTAATTGCATATTCCAGCTGCAGGTTTGGACATTAAAGTTTTGTAATAGAACTGAATCTGTAAGAATAAAGGTCATTCCATGCATAATCGCATAGCCGAGTATGCTATTCTTGTTGCATCCTGTTATCAGAAATATCATGTGTCTCCTAGAGCTTCTCTCGATGCTTCTTCTCATAGACGCCAAATTCCTCGTTTCCAAGTTCTTACCTTCCAGTACTTCGTCGTCAGAACTGTTAGTGCACCGATCGTCAGTATCAACCTTTGCTATAGCTGCAAGATACCGACAAATCTTGTTGGCGTAGTTGAAGTTATCAATTCCTTCATATTACTAAAAAACGAATTAAAATAAAAGCACAAAATATAAATTATCTCTAAACTAGTTGGTATAGACCTGATTAGTTTGATTGATTTACATACTAACAATTAAACCCCTTTTCCTCTATGCGGCAGAGCGCTCTGTCCAATTTCGTAGCTACCACGCAATGACGGGTAGAAATTACGCACATGTTTAAATTTATTTATCGCTTGCCGTCAGCGCGTATGGTGTCAGATTAATTTGCCTTATTCGTGCTTCCGTTAACTATAATATTATACATAAATATATAATAATTTAATATATAATGTTATATATTTGCATACTATATATATATATATATATATAATAAATATATATATTATATATATATATTAATATATATATATATATATATATAGTCCCTATATAAATAAACCTAATAATAATAAATAAATAATAACATAAAAATAAAAATACAATACAATAATAAATAAATAATCATAAATAATATATCACTATATAAATATATATCTTAGATATACTATATATACACTATATATATTCCATAATATATATTATATACATATAATAAATCATATATAATATAATATATAAATATATTATATATATCATATATATATAATTTACCATATATTAATATATAAAATATATTATATATATAATACAAGCTAAAAATTTCTTTTTTACATAGCATGTAGACATTCTTCTTCTCCGAATATGCTAGAGGCAAAGAACAAGATCAAAACTTGAATCTCAATCTCTATCTCCTCTCTATCTCTTAACTGCTCTCCTGCTTTCTTAGTAAACTTCCTTTTCACTTTATTTTTTTTTTCCTTTTTTTCCTCTTTTTCTTTTTTTTTTATTTTATTTATATATATTAATATATATATATATAAGTATATATAATAATATATAGTATATATATTATATTAGGTATAGGTGATGTAGTTAATATACTACTAAAGGAAGACAAGAACATATTAGCATACATTGAGGCACAAGGCGGGGCGGGAGGCGGTAAAGGGTGTAGGGAGAAAGATGTAAAGAGAATGAAGGGTTTCAAGTAAAGATGCAAAGCATGCTTGATGGGGGTATTAAGGCGTGACTTACAATTTATACAACAAATCATCTGTATCTTAGACTGTCTAGCCCAAATTTTTCAATGAACCGAGCTTTGTAACATCTCGCCGCTTTTTGCGCTTGGTTCATACTGACTAAAAATCAAATAACAGAATGTATTGCTTAACATCTCTCTCATTTCTTTTTCCTCC
>JABUQX010025406.1:55000-57411 GCA_015478945.1 Trachelipus rathkii | reverse complement strand
GCTTTCTTTTTTTTCGGAATAGGTTTAGACATATGCGCGCTTCCAAAACTGAGGGAAAGTACTAGTAATGAGACATAGAGAATATAGTTGAACGAGAGGAGGTGGCTAGCACAGAAGCACTCCCTCAAAACTCGAGGGAGGAGTGCCATCCGGGCCACCTACCTTCCCAACGTTCATAGATTTCAAAAGCCCATGCACACGATCAAATATAATCCCCGGCAAAGGCATAGGACACCTGAGAAATGAAGGAGGAGGAAGAGGAATGCCTGAATCGTCCATGGTTGAGTTAGAGGAAAATTGGAGATTGGCCTTTTCAGTTGGAGAGTTAGCAACAGAACCATCAGATCGAATAGGAGGAGGAAAGGTAGATTTACAGAAGTTGTTGGAGGATGTTTTTGCAAGAGGCCAGAAAGATTTGTCAGTAGGAGAGCCAAGGAAGTTAGCGCACTTTCGTTTGATGAAAGCCCTTTTTTCTCGTCGAAGAGTATCCCTGCAACGATTTCTAGCTGAATTAAAATTAGCGAGAGTGATAGGAGAAAGAGAATTTTTCCACCCTCGATACGGATCGTCTCTAGCCTGAATGGCCAGAGAACAAGTACGATCGATTATGAAGAGAGAAAGATTTAATCGAAGAAGGAATGAACCTGCTCATCCCATCAACGATTACAGCTCCCAACTTGTCGGCAGAAGCCGAATCGTCGCCAGAGTCAAAGCAGTCATTCCAATTATAGTTAGCGTAGAAGCAGCGCAGAGCCTCCCAATCGGCCCGATCAAAGTGCCAGAAAGAATGCACAGGACAGGATGGAGCTGAAGGAGAGAAAGTATTAAAATTAAGAGATATAAGGTTATGGTCAGATTTACAAATAGGGGCGAAGGTGGTGTATTTATAAAGAGAAGGACTAGTGGTGAACATAGGTCAAGTGTGTTCAAGAATTGGTTGTGACGATCCGGAATGTGTGTTGGTTCTTTAATTAGTTGTTCAGATCGTTGAGAATGCTGAATATGTTTGGCTCCCCCCCAACCTAAATCAGTATGAGAGGACCCCAACCATTCAGTGTTGTGTACATTGAAATCCCATAAATAGAGGACTTCAGTATTTGGATGAGAAAATATAACAGACTCGTGAGAAGTAGTAAGATATTAAAAAAAGGCGTAAAAATCTGTTCTGCTAGGAGAACAGCAGCAGAAGCACAAGATTATTGTAGTAGAAGGAAGAAAGATTTTAAGCCATAGATCATCGAAATTTGTAGATTCGAGATTCACGAGACGTGTTTACAGGAGCGTTAATGTTAAATAGGCACATACTCCACCCTTTAAGACGGAAGATTATGATAAGTTTAAGTTGGGTACATTAAATGAGTTAGAGGCATGAATTCTTAGCACATCTGAGTCTCAAGGCAAAGAGCAAATGAAATTAGGGTTAGAGTTAGAGAGGTGGTATTCAACGGAAGCAGAAAGTTAGAGTTTAAGCCGCGGATGCTGGTAAAGTCAATTGAAAGCCCGCACCTATGTAAATCTGCCATTACACACACACAAGCAGGAACAAAAGCCAAAGACATACAAAAACAAAAGGAAAAATCGGGATATAAATTGAATCATTCGCTAAAAACCTAATTAAAAAGTTTAATGTCTGAAATTAATTAAAAATCTAATTTTGTATAATAAAAAAAAATAAAACTCAAACTTCAGTAACCTTTCCCAATTTACTTTACTAAAAATTCACAACAACAAAACTTGACAAAGAAACAAAATAACTAAACTAGAGCTTAACTTTTAAAAAAAAAACTACGTTGATTAAAAATATAGCCTATCAAAATAATCAAACGTAAAGGTAAGAAATAAAATGACGTCTTCAAGTGCCTCACACTTTCACTCAACACAGCTTTACATAATAATAATAATAATAATAATAATAATAATAATAATAATAATAATAATAATAATAATAATAAAATAATAATAATAATAATAATAATAATAATAATAATAATAATAATAATAATAATAATAATAATAATAATAAAATAATAATAATAATAAAATAATAATAATAATAATAATAATAATAATAATAATAATAATAATAATAATAATAATAATAATAATAATAATAAATATAAAATATCAACAGAGAGCACTCAAAAACACATCTTTTTTTTCTTTTTTCTTTTACAGTTGTCACCACCACTCACGGGCAGAGCCCTATTCAGGGAAGGGGTGTAGTCAGGGAGGGGGTGTTCATCGCTAATTTCATCACACTAGCGATAAATTACGCAGATGAGCACAGACGCAGGCTTTTACAGTAAGGGAGATTAAATTTAAGCAGGAAACAACAGGAGATGGAAGGAGAATTCCACATACAGATGTGGCAGGAAAGAAGGAAGCACCGCAAACGAACTAGCCTGTAGTTA